>JBBBDQ010000240.1:1632500-1785000 GCA_037127315.1 Ascarosepion bandense | reverse complement strand
GAGAACCTTCAGACCCCTCTAATTATCACCCTATCAGCCTCCTACTGATTTTTGGCAAAGTGCTCAAGGCTATTATTAATGCTGAAGTGGTTTAACATCTCACAGCCCATGGCCTTTTATCTGATAAGCAGTATAGTTTCCGCTTCACCAGGTCTACTGCTGATATCTAAACGACCATTACAAAGTATTTATACCAGGCTCTTGATAAGAACGGTGAAGCTTGAGCTGTTGCACTAGATATCTCCAAAGCATTTGACAGTCTGGCATGCTGGCCTTCTACACAAGCTACTTGGCTATGGTATAACTGGACAATTGTTTGACCTAAACTAGTCGTTGCTTTCAAATAGTATTGACTGGGCATGCTTCCAGATACTATCATACAAATGCGGCTGTCCCTCAAGGCTCTATTCTAGGCTCTATGCTTTTTCTGACCTTCATTAATGATCTCTCTGATGTAAACAGATCCCAAATAGAAATTCATGTTGGCTTTTTTTTTTTTTTTTTTTTTTTGAAAATGATTTGTCTTTGGCCTAAAAATACACCTCGGTTTCCAATATCACTTCTTTCATGGTGCCAAATCTCTTTCCCTGAAGCATTCTTTGAAACGTTGACACGTTTTTGATTGACTGAGCAAACACAGCACCTGCTTTGAACACAGCTTTCTCATTGATGAATGTTCATGCAAAATGGTAAATACACTGCCTTCTAATATGTTCAACTCCTCTGCTATCTTCAATTTATGATCAGCAAAAATGAGTTTTGGTGTTTTCTTGGTCAATTGCCAATTTTGGGTGACTTGAGTGTTCAGCATTTGTGTATGAATGCATTTAAAATCAGGTTACCACCTCTTAACCATTGTTTCTGATGGAGCAGAGTCCAAATAACTTTGCTTTGCTTGAACAGTATTTTTTCAAATCAGAAAGCAATGCTTTCGCAAATTTTGTCACGTGCCATTTGAAGGTTAGTACTTCATAAAAATCATGAATTTTTTATTAGTAGCGCAATCTATCTGTCAGGCCCTGGACTTATTGAGTGATGTTATATATATGTACATCTATATATATATGTATGTGTGTGCATATGTATTTCTATACATATATATATATATATATATATATATATATATATGTGTGTGTGTATACATATATGCATGTAGTTATTGCGTATTTGATTTTTGTTAAAAATATTAATGTTATTGGTTTTTTTGGGTTTTTTGCATGTGTTTATAGTTGCCATTGGTTACGTTACAAAAATATGTTTAGTATGGTAGTCAAGTAAATAATTTAGAAAGCTGTTGTTGACAAGCTTTTTTTTTTTAATTTTTTTTTTACAAAAATCAAATGCATTATAACTACAGACTGCAAAATCTGTATTGCAGTGAACCAATATTGTTTACGAACTTATATGTTGTTCGAAGAACTGTGTTCCTCAACTATCCAAATCCGTAAACAATTGCATTGGCAACACCACCACAAAATTGATGAGAAGATGACATTGCACCTTTCCCACAACAGTTTAATCTGATCTCTTTTAAACACACATCGAGATCTTGCAGGACCTATCCAAGATATACTTGTTGATATTACATACATAATAGTATCATCCACATGTACAAGATCACAAATAATGGAGGCATTACTGAAAAAATAAGAAATTCTACACTTAATAACATCAATTATGAACACAGTAACAGTGGGCTTACCGTGTTCGGAATTTAACATAAACTGTACACATGGTTATTTACAAGTAAAACAAAATTAATTCTTAATAATGGCTAAAAGTATAGCTGAATGCGCTTGAAATTACAAAATCTTTTGGACAATTAATATATAATTTGTTTTGAAAAGAAAAAAAATTATAAAAACACTTAATGATAATACTTTGTCTGTCATTTTTAATGAAACCTACATAAAAGAGAGATTGTTGCCTAAATATACAAAATATATATATTAGGTAGCTCCACTCATTTTCGATATCTAAATTTCAAATTGAATTTTTCAAAATAAAAATGTTTATTGAATTTTTCATTTTAGTTTTGATTGAAGGCTAAATGATTAAATTTACTATTTCCAGTAAGTAAAATACTCTGGCATATTTTAAACAGAAATTAGATTGATTGGAATCTAAAATTTTTCAATTTTTTGGGCCATTTTTATGCCTTCAACACATTTGTAAACAAAAGTTAATTCTCAATTTTAAAAATCATGAAAAAAAATTTACATCTATGACGTTATTTTTAAAAATTGGCAAATTTAATGTTAAATTAATCTGGTTTACACAATTATTACTTACTTATAGCATGAAATTTTGAATAAAACTATTTCTTAAACTTTCTGACCTTTCCACTGAAAATGTTGACAGATGCGAGATAAGTGTATGGCATTCACTAGTGACATGATTGTACAAATTTTTTCCTTGTAAAGGGAAGAAACTCTGAAACACATGACCTTCTGATTTACATATAGAAATTACCATAAAAAAACTTCAAATAAACAAAAAAAAAATTTTAAATTTGTTTAAGAATAGGAAGGCATGACGATTTGTATTAAACTTTTTAATTTTTGATTAATAAGTATAATCTTTGCTTAATAAGTTTTTAAACTAACCCCAACAAATCTTTGAAGTATTTTAAAATATTTTTGAAAGTATAAATTATTAAAATTTGAAAAAATGAGGACAATTCTTGTAAAATTTTATTATTAATCAAAAAATGTTTTTTCTTCAGATAATAATATCCTTAATTTATATTATTTATTCAAGCAATTAAAAGCTTATCAAATCAAATTATGCAATAGTCCTATTGCATTTTTTATTTTATTATTGGAAACAGATTTTTGGAAATAAAGGTAAAATTTTGCAAGAAAACAATAGATGATATACATTTCCTACTGAGTCCTGTGTTTAACTAATAAAACCAATTTTCTCAACAAAAATTGAATTTAAAATTTCATGAATTTACATGGAAGCTGGGAAAAAAATTTCTGAGTAAGTTTCATTAAAATCTGACAATTATTTGATTTTTGCAAGAATTTCCAAATTAATGTGTTTGTCACCTGAAAAAAAAAAACGAGTTAAGTAATATTACATTTTCCATTGAAAACTCTTACAATGATTTGGTGACTTGCTAAATAAAACCTAAACAAAATTTTTTACCAAAGTTTTGAACATGTTAGAAGGGATTAGAAATTTTTTTAAAATAATTAAAATATAGAACATTTTCTAACCATCAAAGGTTTTATTTTATTAAACTGAGCAATCTTATCTCGAATAATTGGTTGAACAATGTCCGAAGGATGGCCATTTTTCAAAAAGTTACTTGTTATAAAACTAATTTCATCTTTCAAGGTGTCATTTGAACAAATTATCAATGCCTTATGGATCAATGTTTTGATCAAATTGATCTTTTGTTGTTTGGGACAAAAGAGCCTGAACGTCTGTAGAGACCTGTAAAGTTAGGTTTCCTATAGACTGAAGTAACAAAAGAGGAAAGTTTCTATAAACCAGAACATCTAAGAACGGCAAAAAAACAATTAAACTTATCTACCATAAATTTAAGGGCCGGATGAACATCATTGAGTAAGGAGAAGAATTGGTCAACCTCCAATTCACTATTGATGCATATCAACATGGAAGTAAACTGTGGGCCTAGAAGACCCTAAGTGTAGGCTCTCCTCATAAAAGTGCACAAATATATTAGCAAAAACAAGGCCCAAAGAGGAACCTATTGCTACACCATCAATCTGATGATATGTAATATTGTCAAAACTGAAATCGATAGACATGGTGGCAAATTTCATAAGTTCAACAAAAACATTTTCAGAAATAGTTGGGAATAAAATGACTACGATATGACAAATCACTATAGAAATGTGCCCTTGAACTCTCCTCTGTCCTCTCTAAACTATAATTACTGCCTTTCTGCTTCCTGTTTTTCTGCCTGCTGTAATTTCTCTTCTGTGGTTCCTGTATTTAACAACTCGGGGGAACTCTCTAACCTATCTAATTATCGCCCTATCAGTCTCCTAATTTTTGGAAAAGTGTTCGAGGCTATTATCAATACTGAGATAGTTGAACATCTTACTGCCCATAAACTGTTCTCAGACAGTATGGATTCCTCTTTGCCAGGTCTATTGCTGATATGCTAACAACCATCACAGAGTACATGTACCAGACCCTCAATAAGTCTGGCGAGGCTCGTGCTGCTGCCCTGGATATTGCCAAGGCTTTTGATAGGGTTTGGCACATTGGATTCCTGCACAAGCTTTGGGGCTATGGTACCACTGGATGCTTGCTTGATCTGATCCAATCTTTCTTATCTAACCACATAATGAATGTCATCTTGAATGGACATGCCTCCACATCCTACCGCATGCTCGCTGGTGTCCCCCAGGGTTCTATCCTAGGCCCAACGCTCTTTCTAATCTTCATAAATGATCTCCCAGACGTGATCAAATCCAAAGTAGTCATCTATGCAGATGACACCACCATTTACTCCTGCATCAGTAAGAAATCTGGTGAGGTGGACAAACACAACCTCGTTGCTGATCTTGAGAACAACCTCCACTCAGTGGTGAACTGGGGTAAGAAGTGGCTCATAAATTTCAATGCTTCTAAAACAAAACTCCTATCTGTCAACTATCACAGGCAATCTCTCCTGCCATCCATAAGCATGGACCAAGCAAGTTTCCCTGAAAGCAATACACTATGCCTCCTCGGCCTTACCCTTTCTTCCAACATCAAGTGGAATCATTGCATTGAATCAATAGCTAAATCCACTGCTAGGAAGGTTGGGTCATTGTGTCTGGCTAGAAAGTTTTTTCCATCTGAATCCATCTTGCACATATACAAATCAACCATTCAACCATTCATGGAATACTGTTGTCATATCTGGTCAGGCGCCCCGGCTGTTCATCTCAGTGTTCTTGACAGGCTCCAAAGGAGAATCTGTAATGTGATTAGTCCCGACCTGGCAGCTCAACTCCAGCCACTTGTTCATCGGCGGGATGTGTCTTCCCTGTGTTTCCTCTACAAATATAGTCATGGCTTCTGCTCTGACAAACTGAGGTCACTGGTACCCCCTCCACAAGAATTTACTTGTGCAACCAGACTGGCAACAAGGCTCTACCCTTTTACAGTTAAATCAACCAAATGCAGGCAATAATTCTACTCTAGCAACTTCTTTTCTTGCACTTCCTGCCTGTGGAATTCCCTTCCATATATTTGCTTTCCTGACAGCTACAAGCTCCAAGAATTTAAATGCAAAGTCAATTCCCATCTCTTATCCACTTAACTACAGCCCTTTCCACATCACCTTGTGTATTTTGGTTCTTTTCCTTTCTCTCTACCTTCGTAACTGTCTTCACTCCTGTGTTTACATCCTTCTCTTGCACTTTCTCTTGCACCCCATGGTTTGTCTTTGTCTTCATTCTTTTCCTGTCTAAAACTGTAACTCTCTTATGTAGCCCCCTGCCTATGAGTGGCATTACCTCCTTGCTTGGGGTAAAATGATTAAAAAAAATATATCAATAGTCTCTGACTAAGTAACACAAGTGAAGATGCTGCAAATGTCAAATGAACACAGAAATCTATTAGTGGCATCACAATTCAAAAATAAATTGAGAAAATAAAAAATGAATCTATCTAAACTTATTTATAAATGGAACTTTGTCTGTGTGTATCTGTTACCTACAGACTCCGAAACGGCTGAACCGATTTCCTTGAAAATTTACACAGTTGTACTATAAGCATCTGCAAGTGTTCTTAGCTAGGTCTTGTGTTGAGGTGCACCCGATAAATATCGAAAGTCGATAATTGAAAAAATCGGGTTATAGAAGGAGTTGTCCGATTTTAATCAAATTTGATACACTCATAGACAAAGACATAAAAAACCGATATTCAGAAGTTTCAAGGTCACAGTTTTTACAATAGTGCAGAAAATCGATAATATATATATATATAAAAGACAAGATACTGGGTCTGATCAAAATCAGTTTTTCAGCCCTTTCATTTTAGTTTTTGCTTTGGGTTTGGCTCTAAGTAGGTATAATTGTAGTTCTTAGTCTCAGCCATGATGCCATTTAATCAGAAGACTTATCTAGCCTTCAAAATTCAGTTTATGATGAAAAAACTTATTTGATATCGATACCAGGAAATGAAAATTTGACTTACATCCATTCATTTTTCTTTCAGTCTACGGTTTCGCTTTAACTGGAAACAACTATTGCTTTTTAGTCTTTCATGCCAATGTCTAAAGAGTCTGAGTTCCAGGACCATGGATTAGTTTTAAAGCTTTCATTACACCCAAGCAACGCCTGGCTATACTGCTAGTCTTTAATACAGAAAGAACTATAATGCTGCAACACTGGTTGCAGCATGACAGCCAGCCACTTTGTGACTTTATGTTGAGAAAACCCTATCATAGAAAATACGGGTCTCAAGAAGACCTCTCTTTATGAATCTTAGGTCATTCATAAAGATGAAGATGAATAGAGCCAGATGGTCTTAATTTCTCAGAAATTTCAGAGGAAAGAAAGCCACTTTTTACTCATTTCACTAGACATTTCTGAAATTGAGTTTCAGTAGTTATAGTCATGGGTGCCAACGGAACCCAAACATATAAACCTGGCTGAATCATTTAGTATAGTTAATATTTTGTTAATGTAATCTTTGGTGTTGTCCTTAACAACCACTGAGTTCTTATCGGGTTTTGTGATAACTAAGAAAGCAGTTATTCTTAAGAGCGTTAATGATCTAATGATGTTCACTTCTCCATTTTGATTCTGAGGAAGAAATAGGAAAACCTTCATAAGAATGGGCCAGGTCGTTCAATTTGGTTAAAAAATCATTGGATTTATCTATAGATATGGCTTGAAGCTTAGAGAGTTGAGCATAAAATACTTCAAATTCCCCCAAAAATCTGTTCTTTATCAAGAGAGGTCGGAGAAATACTAAAATTTATGCCATGGGCTAGAATAGCAAGCTCCATCTCTGAAAGACAATAAAAGGACTAATTCACTACATTTTTAGTGGAACTTGGTGTTATATACCAATAAACAGACAAACACGGGTGTATATAAAAATATGTGTTGTGTTTTTATTAATGACGATGGACCGTGTAGCCTAGGGAACAGAGAGTTGAGGGAGCGCGCCTCTAAGGGTTGACGTGGGGTTCGACGGGAGTGTAATTCCTCTTCTTAAATCGTCTAACTTCTTTTTCGACTTCTCGAGACTTCTGCCGAGACTGACTTCTGTCGAGGCTGACTGGGACTCTGACTCTGTGGTTTCTTCGACTTCTCTCTTCTGCCGAGACTCTGACTCTGACTGTCAAGACTGACTGGCGAATCCGTGTTTTTCGCAGTCTTTATATATCTTCCAAAACCGGGAATCGTTTCTTCCGGCTTTGCCTTGATCACGCGACGCCTACACGATGCCTACGTAAATTCTCAGAGACACCTGTCTGTTTGCTCTGAGCTATTTCCGCTCTGCCGGAAATAGGGTCAAAATGACATCCGCTGCTTTCAATGACCGAAAACACCCACGCTTCATCAGCCTTCTTCGGGTGGGGCCAGATTATTATATTACATTGGTTCAGCCATGCAGCCAAATCTCTTGGAAATGAGATGTTTTAATTTCTTTGGAAAACTGCATGCCATCTTGGAAAGACAACATGCATGTATCAGATCGACATAATGGACAAAATAGATCCTATCAAAATACTGCAAAAGATTATATGCCTCATGCCACAACACATTATATCTTCTACTGGCTAGAAAATTGCAACAAAAATCCTTAATAAAGGCATTCTCTATCTTCCAGCCAGAGGCCAATTTTGCCCACCTAATCTGATAAGAAATAAAAGGACAAACCTGGCGTTGAAGACAAGAGTGTAAAAAAAGTTGTTTTAGTCTTCAATGTTCCAATTTGGGATCTGATCTGTAATATTTTATTTAATTTCACTTTTTCTTTTTTTCTTTTTCTTTTTTTTCAATTGGAGTAGATAGACTAAACTATCGCCCGGTTCACACTCCACCCACATCTATTGAACAGGTGAAGAGGCTCATCCCTTGTTTCCTGTTTAGGATGTGGTTTCCGGCTTTCTTTTTTCCATTCTTTTTACCCTTACGTAGCCCCCTGCGCATCAGTGGCATTATTGCCTTGCTTGGGGTGATATGATTAAAAAAAAAAAAAAAAAAAATCAAATCAGTCATGCCATTTTTTAAAGTATCTAAATATATTTTTGGTGGAACAAAATTTTATTATGGTGTTAAAGACAAAAATTTTATTAAGATTGTCCATGCCAAAGAAAACAAAGACACCTAGTTTTGTCCTCACTCATCAGAACTGTAAACTGGAAAATATATATATTATTACAACTGTCATGGCTGGGGGCTCCCTCAGTTTTGAGGGTGACAATGTTGTGTCTTTCCCTGCAATAATATCAACCTTCTTGGGTAAATGTTGAGAGGATTTACTGGTTATTAGGTCAGATGGCGATAAAATTCTGTTATTCACGCAACAAACACATGGGAAAATTATGACACAAGACTTTTTGAACAAACAATAAAATGAAGGTAGCATAAGACACCTAATTAAAAAGTAAACTATTCATTTTTATTGACAATTGTGAATAAAACTATCATCTAATTTTTCCGGGCTATAAAATAAAAGTCTACTACAAAGAATGGAGTTTCACTTAATATTTTTTATGTAATGTTGTATGCAATAAAATACTTTTAAGAATTTGTGATGTGTGCAAATCTACAGGGCTAGGAAGAATTAAAAATGAAATAAAAATATAGAATATGATTTTTGTAACTTACAGTTTCTTTCTTTTTCTCTCTCCTCTCTCTCTCTCTCTTTCATAATTATTGTTTATCTCTCTTTTTTTTTATAGCATTCATTTCTGAAAAAAGAAAAAATACTCTCATTTTCTTTTCTCCTTTTCAACATTAAATTTCTTTGTAGCTCTTTAGCATGACACAAAGTCGTCACATTTTGCTGCTTCATGGACAATTACATCTCTTCACCAAAGTTGGTTACTGAGGCTGAAACTACTGTTATGTTCACATTTGCAGTTCTCGAACTTTCAGTTGATTATTTTAACATGACACGAGGCCATCACATTGCGCTGTATCTTGGTTAGCTGCGTCCCTCTGCAATGAGAAATCCGGTTGCTGAGTTTAGAATTGCTATTTTCATTCTTTATAATTCTTGAACTCTGCTGATATATATAGCCTGACACAAGTCTATCACATTACACTGTATCTTACCTATCTGTGTCTCTCTTCAATAATGGGTTCAATTATTGAATGATATTTTAATCTTCATATCTCTTGGAGGAGATTTTCTTAGCATACCTGTTAGGGTTCTCATGAAGTGTTTTTCTGTCTTCTTCATCTTCATTTCTTCTAATCTTCACGAACATTCGTCTTAGGGTTAATCAAGGAATACTTCATCTCATGATTCAACTTTACTGGACGAGGCTTTACTTTCATTAAAATGTTTAAATTCAGTTGTTTTTCATCAAACAAGAAGGGGAAACTAATCTTTTTGCCTTGTTCATGACTACTGTTGCAAGCACACCCTACAAGAGTTGGCTCATGGTGTGGGCTTATACAATCTGACAAATATGTTTCATCTTGTTGGGAGCTTATGTCTAACTGACTAACTGAAAATACTTTTTTCCTCGTGGACTTGAAATTCCCGCTGATTTTCATCATGCCATCTTGTCTACCAATCAGAGTTTATTTATCATGACGGGTGTTTGTTATTACGCAGTCACTGGCACACATTCACTTTGAATCTGCTTTCTTTCACTTAACACAATTCTGTTAACGCATGCATGCACATTTCTAAGAAAAAGGTTTTTGTATGTAAAATACCTTGTCTATGATTTTAGCCAGCTTGACTGACTGACTGAGGTCAAAGAAAAAGAGCAAGAGAGAGAGAGAGAAATTCATGACAAGATATCTAATCTAAACTTATATAATAAATGGAACTTTGTGTGTGTGTCTGTTACCTATAGACTCTGAAACGGCTGAACCGATTTTCTTGAAAATTTACACAGTTGTACTATAAGAATCTGCAAGTGTTTTTAGCTGAGTTTTGTGTTGAGTACACCTGATAAATATCGATAATCGAAAAAATCGGGTTATAAAATCAGTGGTCCGATTTTAATCAAATTTGATACACTCGTAGACAAACATATAAGAAATGATATTCAGAAGTTTCAAGGTTGCAGTTCTTACAATAGTGCAGAAAATCGATTATATATATATATATATATAAAAGGCAAGATGTTTGTGTGTGTGCCTGTTTCTCTGCCTGTATGTCTGTATTTTTTCAGCCCTTTCATTTTAGTTTTTGCTTCGGGTTTGGCTCTAAGTAGGTATAATTGTAGTTCTTAGTTTCAACCATGATGCCATTTACTCAGAGGACTTATTTAGCCTTCAAAATTCAGTTTACAATGAAAAAAACTTATTTGATATCAATACCAGGAAATCATGATTTGACTTACATCCATACATTTTTCTTTCAGTCTATGGTTTTGCTTTAACTGGAAACCTATTGCTTTTTACTCTTTCGTGCCAACATCCAAAGAGTCTGAGCTCCAGGACCATGGATTAGTTTTAAAGCTTTCATTACACCCAAGCATCGCCGGGCTATACTGCTAGTGTGTATATATATATATATATATATATATATATATATATATATATATAAAGTAGAATCCTTGAAATTTGTTAAGGTAAATTCCAATAGACAAACTCCAAAGAGAACTCAATGTTAAAATTTTATTTTTAAATTTAACAGCATATTATAATCAGGAAACAAAAGTTAGATATTTTTACAAATCCATTGGTAAAAGAATATTTCGCGGCCCCAACCGCTCTTCAAACCAAATTCATACAACAATGAATGTTTCAAATTTATCCAGACGAAGTCAAATGAAATAGAAAAAGGAAAAAAGAAATTTTGAAAAGAGAAAGAAAAGGAGAAGAGAAGAATAAGCGAAAAGTATACTTAACGTATTAGATCTTAGCTTTGCACAGTATCTTTGACCTAGATTCACCAAAAAAACCATTCTTAATGAAAAAAAAAAAAAAATATATATATATATAATGGCTTCCACTTTGCCAGGTACACAGCCGACTTGCTAACAACCGTAATGGAGTACATGCTCCAGGCCCTTGATGAGTCTGACGAGGCTCGTGCGGTTGCTCTGGACATCTCCAAGGCTTTTGACAGGGTTTGGCACTCTGGCCTCCTATACAAGATACGGGATTACGGTATTACCGGTTGCCTGCTTGACCTAATCCAATCTTTTTTAAATAACTGCAAAATGAAGGTTGTTTTGAATGGGCATGCCTCTTCATCCTACAGCACAAATGCTGGTGTCCCACAGGCTCTATCCTGGGCCCGACGCTCTTCCTTATTTTCATCAATGACCTCCCAGATGAAATCAGTTCCCAAGTAGGCATCTACACAGACAACACCACAATATACTCCCGCACCAGTAAGAAACCTGTCGGGGCGGACAAACATAATCTCGCTGCTGACCTTGAACGGGATCTACACTCTGTGGTGAATTGGGGCAAGAAGTGGCTTGTCAACTTCAATGCGTCTAAGACCAAGCTGTTGTCTGTCAACCATCACAAGCAACCTCTCCTGCCTCCCATAAGCATGGACCAAGCGATTCTCCCCGAGAGCAACACACTACGCTTCCTCAGCCTTACCCTCTCCTCAGACCTGAAATGGAACCACTATATTGATTCCATAGCTAAATCTACTGCTAAGAAGGTTGGGTCACAATGCCGATCCAGGATGTTTTTTCCACCTGAATCCATCCTGCATATATACAAGTCAACCATTCGTCCATGCATGGAGTACTGCTGCCATTTATGGTCAGGTGCCCCTGCCGTTCTCCTCAGTGTTCTTGACAGGCTCCAAAGGAGAGTCTGTAATGTGATAGGTACTGATCTGTCAGCTCAACTGCAGCCACTTCCCCATCGATGAAATGTGGCCTCCCTTTGTCTGTTCTATAAATACTTTCATGGCTTCTGCTCGGATGAACTTAAGTCACTGGTGCCTCCTCACCAGGTGTTTACTCGTGCAACCAGATTGGCAACTGGGTCCCACCCATTCACAGTTAGGTTAGCCAAATGCAGACGACAATTCTACTCCTGCAGCTTCTTCTCTCGCACTTCCCGCCTGTGGAACTCGCTCCCATATTCTTGCTTTCCTGACGGCTACAACCTCCAGAAATTTAAATGCAATGTCAATACTCATCTATTAACCATTGGACTCTAGCTCTCTCCCCATCCCCGTATATCCTTCCCTTCCTCTCCACCTATGTATCTGTCATCGCACCTGCTTTCTCAGCTTTCTATTGCTCCTTTCTAACTAGTTTGTACTCCTCACTCTTTTCTAATTAATCTTTTTACAGTTATGTAGCCCCAAGCTCATCAGTGGCATTTCTGCCTTGCTCGGGGTGAAATGATTAAAAAAAAAAATATATATATAGTAATAGAAAGATATATAGTAATTGAAATCAGTCTGTGGTAAGAGAACTTTCCTTGGTAAATAATCTAAGTGTTTCCTAGTCATATACTAAATGTTGGCATAAATACAAATTTAAATTTCCATCATATTGGTTTAACTCAATTAGCTACTATATTTTCATTTTTTTCAATCCTCTCTCATTCTTCTGATGCTGAAAACCCCAAATTAATGTCTTAAGGTTAATATTTAGATTTTTTTGTTCTATGTAACATCTTCCCTCTTCTACCCTCCCTTGACCCTTATCTCGTGCCCTTTGTATGACTGAAACTTCACTTCTGACACAAACCCAGTCTGCAACATGGGGTTGACAAGATGAACAACTATCATATTTGTCTGTTGAAACAGACTATTTCCGATGTAAGGTAATTTGAAATTTATTGCTTAATGTGTGTGTGTGTGTGTGTGTGTGTGTGTGTGTGTGTGTGTGTGTCTGATGTGTGCACATATTACATCAACCAAGCAGATGTGCATTGTGGCGCAGTGGATAAAAAAAAAATCTGGAAACTGAGTTTGAATTCCAGTTGAATTCCCTGCATTCACTTAACACGCAAATACCCTTAGAAAAAGGTAGTTGCACATAATCCATCTCTTCCCTCCAGTTATGGATTACATAACAGGACAGATTGGGTTCTATAGCCTTGGCTGGCAACCAGTCTACCACAGAAAGTAATGGCAACCTACTGCAGGATAATCTTCTGCCCAGTCAGTCATGTCTCTTTCAAGACTTGATTGCCCAAATGTGTATCACACATAGCAATTAACTGATTGAATTAAGAAAAAGACCTTTCCCAAAGTTCTTGTCTCTCAAATGCACAGGTTGGTAAATGTAAATCATACTATTTAAAAAAAACAGGACATCTACTTTTACAAGGGCAACCTAAAATAAATTCTGGTGTTAGACAATCGATGCTTGCTAAACATTAACTACCACCATTGTTGGTCAACAGGATGGATGATGATTAAATGAGAGCATGAAGACGAACCCTGCTGGCGTGCTTGGCATCCCTTCTTATTATATCGTTCCCATCCGGATCCGCAGGGGCCATAACCCCTGTGACACCAGAGGTTATTAGGGAGCCATTAACATGAGTGATAACATCCTTTGTTTCAGATCAGACCAGCAGGATCACAACCAAAACCTCCATGCAATGTTCCAATGACTTCGAAAAAGGCCTCACCCTGAATGGGGGCAAATAATGTCCTGACCAATAAAAGGGAAATAACCTCTGGTGTCACAGGGGTTACGACCCCTGCAGATCTGGAAGGGAACGATATAATAAGAAGGGATGCCAAGCACACTGACAGGGTTCGTCTTCACTCTCTCATTTAATCATCATCCATCCTGTTGACCCACAATGATGGTAGTCGATATTTAGCAAGCATCGGTTATCTCCAACACCAAACATTACAGTATCATAAGAAATAATTATTAATAATCAGATTAAAAATGAAGTACAGTAACTCATTCAGCTAACTAATAAGTAAACTAAAAACATTCCAAATCTGTGATTGCTAAAATGGAAATGTTTTCTCTACCCACTCATTAACCAGTCTTTTTCTTTTTCAACATTATTTTTTAATAAAGAGAGTATTCTAGTCATCTGAAAATTACTATTTAGCTCAGCATTTCTCAACTGGTCCACCTGGGTACACTAATGCACCCTGAAAGATACCTAGATACACACCTGAAGTTGACAAGAATAATTTATTAATTATTTTTATATTTAAACAATCTTTATTTTTAAAAGGCTACAGACACCAATTACATGCTTTCTATGTCTGAATCAAGTCTTTGTCATTTGATATTCTAAAATGGTTGCTGAATTCCTTAATCTTTGAAAAGTGTATAATCCTTTACCTTTTGCCTTTAAATCAATCATTATTTCTAAAAGAAAAATGACAGATTCTTTATAAATCTCCTTAAATAAAAACTCTACTGCTAATCTTGTTTGGCAACGCTTAACCAAAGTTTCATAACTAATTTCTTCTTATTAGAAGTTAAAGTCTACTCCAGAATTTTAGTCATTCTAAAAGTGTTACCTGAAGTTTAAAAAAAAAAAAAAAATTGAAAAAAACTGGATTAGCCAGTTCAGATATTGAACAAGTCTTTCTTTCACTCATGATTTTTTAGGGATCATGTACTTGTCAAATCAATCCTCAGTAAGTTCTAATTATTTACCTAACTTTAACCTGTTATCCATAGAAGTCAAAAAATGATTTGGTGTTTACCTGTCATCCCAGCTAAGACAGAAGTGACAAGGTTTTTTACGTTAGGCACTTGTACATGTATATACATATGGGCTAAGGACAAAATTTACTCAGTCCCTGCGACCACTGTCATGCTGGTGTTGATATTATACCAACTCAGACTCTCTTAGTGCAATGAAGAAGATGCAGCTGCAGGTTTGGAATCCCCAGGACTGGGTGCCTTCTTCCATCACAAATCAGAAGAGAACAGATACTACACTTTAATTGAATCAGTAGCTAAATTTACTGCTATGAAGGTTGGATCACTGTGTTGGGCAAGGAAGTTTTTCTCACCTGAATCCATCTTACATATATACAAATCAACCATGCATTTAATACTGTTGTCAAATCTGGTTGAGTACCCCTGATATTCATCTCAAGGTTCTTGACAGGATTCAAAGCAGAATCTGCAATGTAATCAATCCTAACCTGGCTTGACTCCAGTTACTTTCTCACCAACAGGATGTGACTTCCCTCAGTCTCTTCTACAAATATTTTCACGGCTTCTGGTTGTGGGTACCCCTGCTATTCATCTCGAGGTTCTTGACAGGATTCAAAGGAGAATCTGCAATGTAATCAATCCTAACCTGGCTTGACTCCAGTTGCTTTCTTACCAACAGGATGTGGCTTCCCTCAGTCTCTTCCACAAATATTTTCACGGCTTCTGGTTGGGTACCCCTGCTATTCATCTCGAGGTTCTTGACAGGATTCAAAGGAGAATCTGCAATGTAATCAATCCTAACCTGGCTTGACTCCAGTTGCTTTCTTACCAACAGGATGTGGCTTCCCTCAGTCTCTTCCACAAATATTTTCACGGCTTCTGGTTGGGTACCCCTGCTATTCATCTCGAGGTTCTTGACAGGATTCAAAGGAGAATCTGCAATGTAATCAATCCTAACCTGGCTTGACTCCAGTTGCTTTCTTACCAACAGGAAGTGGCTTCCCTCAGTCTTTTCTACAAATATTTTCACGGCTTCTGGTTGGGTACCCCTGCTATTCATCTCGAGGTTCTTGACAGGATTCAAAGGAGAATCTGTGATGTAATCAATCCTAATCTGGCTTGACTCCAGTTGCTTTCGCACCAACAGGATGTGGCTTCCCTCAGTCTCTTCTACAAATATTTTCACGGCTTCTGGTTGGGTATTCCTGCTATTCATCTCGAGATTCTTGACAGGATTCAAAGGAGAATCTGCAATGTAATCAATCCTATCCTGGCTTGACTCCAGTTGCTTTCTCACCAACAGGATGTGGCTTCCCTCAGTCTCTTCTACAAATATTTTCACGACTTCTGGTTGGGTACCCCTGCTATTCATCTCGAGGTTCTTGACAGGATTCAAAGGAGAATCTGCGATGTAATCAATCCTAATCTGGCTTGACTCCAGTTGCTTTCTCACCAACAGGATGTGGCTTCCCTCAGTCTCTTCTACAAATATTTTCACGACTTCTGGTTGGGTACCCCTGCTATTCATCTCGAGGTTCTTGACAGGATTCAAAGGAGAATCTGCAATGTAATCAATCCTATCCTGGCTTGACTCCAGTTGCTTTCGCACCAACAGGATGTGGCTTCCCTCAGTCTCTTCTACAAATATTTTCACGGCTTCTGGTTGGGTATTCCTGCTATTCATCTCGAGATTCTTGACAGGATTCAAAGGAGAATCTGCAATGTAATCAATCCTATCCTGGCTTGACTCCAGTTGCTTTCTCACCAACAGGATGTGGCTTCCCTCAGTCTCTTCTACAAATATTTTCACGGCTTCTGCTCTGACGAGCTTAGCTCCATGGTGCCCCCTCTACATGAATTTACTCAAGCAACCAGACTGGCAACAAGTTTCACAAAACAACCTAATGCAGCTACCACTTCTACTCTATCAGCTTCTTTTCTCGCACTTCCCACCTATAGAACTCCCTTCCGTATACTTACTTCTTTGATAGCTACAATTTCCAATTGTTTAAATGCAACTTCAATTGCCATCTGTTATCCCCTTGACTCCCATCTAATCCTTTCCCCAACACCCCCTGAATCTTGTTCTTCCTTTTCACTCTACTCACATGCAACTCTCTTCATACCAGTATTCCTATCCTTCTCTTAATCATTGTCTGACACCCACTGTAACTGATAACTGAAAGTGAGGGGGGGGACTTAGGGTCCAAGATTTCTCTGAGGAAGAGGGGGAAAACTCAAGCATTTTCGTACTACACCACTATCATATACACAACTTAGGAATGAGTTTGAGTATAAGTATGTTACTTCACTAAATTAAACTGAATAACTTTTCATTCATAGTAATGGAGTTCTAATCTTTTCTTGCTCTCTTTTCTCCTCTCAAGCTGTTGGAACACAAAAGAGGTTAATTTCAAAACAAAATCAAAAGGTTAATACTAACGTCAGTACTAGCAGAACAACGGGATTTGTCTGCTCTGATTTCTGTATATGGCCTTAAAAAACTAAATGAAAAAGAAAATGCAGAGGAAAAAGTGTTTAAGATCAAATCTTATCAAAATCAGAGACTGATCAGTTTCATAAATTTTTTAAGCTTGTAAAAGTGGGTTGGCCAACTGAGGGATCAGCCAAAATGGGGAGGGGGGCTTCTGCCCACCTCTACCCCCGTCGAATTGCCACTTTGTGTGTTATACAAACATATGTGATATATACCTGTGTGTATGAGTTCAATAGTCAGTGAACCAAGAAAACAAAGATTCCCCAGTGGAAGACACCTTATCTATGTGCAACTACATCTGGAAGCAAGAGGAGAAAGAAATGTTTGCCTTTTTTATAGACTTATATAGCACCACCTAATGGCCGTTTCTGGTGATTCACAAAAATGTAATGAAATGAAATTATTCTTAAAAGTCATCACAAAAATAAATTTAAATTATCTGTTTAGTAAGATTAGACTTTTTCCTTACCAATAATTTTCTATCAAATTCAGCTGTTTTTACTATTGTGAATCTTCTCTGGACATGGAGAAGTCCAGGAGGTGACACGAAGAACCAAATAGATTATATAATGATAAACAAGAGATTCAGGAATGCAGTAGTCCAATGCAAAACATACCCAGGTGCTGACTGCGGACGTGACCACGTCCCAGTCATCTGCAAACTAAAAGTGAAAGACTGAAGAAGCCCAGCATATCACCAAGGCTGCAATACGACACGCTAGAGGATGATCTCACCCTGCAGAAAGAATATAATAACAGCGTGAGGAACAAATATGAAGAACAAATTGGAAAAGGATACTCAAAATGGGATTCACTAAAAGAAGCGATGGTGACCTCAGCAAACAACATAGCCCCAAAGGAAATCAGACGCAGAAGGAAAAACGGGTGGATGACTGAAGAGATCCTCCACATGATGCAAAGGAGACAAAAAATAACGCCAAGACATGGAGCAGAGTACAAAAAACTTCACAAGGAGATAAGGAACAAATGCAGACAAGCCAAAGAAGAATGGCTCAACAATAAATGTGCAGAAGTAGAGAGACTGAGCAGGAACAACAAAGCAGAGATGCATAAAGAGATAAGAGAACTGACAGGACAAAAAACCTGCTCCTCAACAGGATGCATAAAATCCAAGGAAGGGACAATCATATTAGAGAAAGAGGAAATACTCCAGCAATGGGAAGAATATATAAAGGATCTCTTTTGTGACAAGAGAGAACAACCGAGAATACACAAGGAGATGGATGGACCGGAAATACTAAAATCCGAAGTGGAAGCTGCAATGGCCAAAATGAACAGAAACAAAGCACCTGGCCCAGATGGCATAGTGATAGAGCTGCTGACAGCCTTAGAAGAATATGGCATAGAAAAGATTACCGACATAATAAATGAAATTTATAGCAGTGGAATAATACCAGACGACCTATGCAAGTCGATATTTATAGCGCTGCCGAAGAAACCTGGTGCAAACTACACAGAACTATCAGCTTAATGAGTCACATTACAAAATTGATTGTCAGAATCCTAATGAATAGAGCGAGAAGCAGAATCAGGCCAGAGATAGGGCAGGAACAGTGCGGGTTCGTCAAGGACACTGGAACAAGGAACGCCATATTCATAATTAGGATGGTCACCGAAAGGGCAATACAAATGAAGAAAGACTTGTACCTGTGCTTCATTGATTACGCGAAGGCGTTCGACAAAATACGACACAAAGAATTGATGGAGATGCTGGGCAATCTCGACATTTTCGGCAAAGACATAAGAATAATCAAGAATCTCTACTGGCAGCAAACGGCCAGCATACGGACAGGTAACGACCTCAGTAGATACACAAAGATAGAAAAAGGCGTAAGACAAGGATGTGTCTTTTCACCGGATTTGTTCAACCTATACAGCGAGAATATTTTGAGGACCCTAGATGACACGCCAGGATTTGTTATTGGAGGCCACAACCTGAATAACATAAGATATGCTGACAATACAGTGCTGATTGCGGACACGGAAAGGAAACTACAAGACCTCATACAGAAAGTAGCAGTGGAGAGTGACAAGAAGGGACTACAAATAAACTTTAAGAAAACTAAGTGCATGGTCATCAGCAAAAGATACAATTCAAAATGACAAATACAGGTGGAGAATAACAGAATCAAACAAGTACAAGAATTTAAGTACCTAGGAAGTGTTCTAACAGGAGATGGAAAGTGCGACACAGAGATCTGAAGGCGAATTGGCATGGCAAAGGACGCGTTCCAGAAGATGAGCAAAATACTAACACACAGGAAAATCTCAATAGAAACAAAGAAAAGAGTGCTAGACTGCTACATGATGTCAGTTCTTCAATACGGCTGTGAATGCTGGACAATATCATCAAAAATGAGGACAAAACTGGAAGCGGCCGAAATGTGGTTCTACAGAAGGATGCTACGGATATCATGGACTGAGCATACAAGCAACGACGAGGTGTTAGAAAGAATGGCAACAAAAAGGAAATTGATGCTGAGCATCAGGAAGAGACAACTGAAGTTCCTGGGACATGCAATGAGGAAGGAGAGCCTGGAGAACCTGATACTGACTGGCCAGATAGAAGGAAGGAGAGACAGAGGAAGGCAGCGGATAACATATTTGCAGGGACTGATCAGGTGGATGACGGAACGGGGGTTGCCAGGAGCAACAGGAGCAAACATACTAAGAGCCACAAGGGGTAGGGAGACGTGGAGAGCCATGATCGCCTACGTCCTGAAGGGACAGGGCACATAGAAGAAGAAGAAGAATCTCCTCTCTTATTTTTATTTTACTGTTTATTATTCTTACTTATATTCAATCTTTTTTGTTTTTTGTGATTGTTATTTACTTGTGACTGCAATTTATATTTTTACTATATAGATTCTTTTTCTTTATGCTTGTATTTTTTATTATTTTTCCTTTTTGTTGTGTTTTATATTTTTTTATCTTT
This sequence comes from Ascarosepion bandense, assembly GCA_037127315.1. Lineage (NCBI taxonomy): Eukaryota > Metazoa > Mollusca > Cephalopoda > Sepiida > Sepiidae > Ascarosepion > Ascarosepion bandense. Next base: position 1,764,798 of record JBBBDQ010000240.1, on the reverse strand, counting down.
GTGATTAATTTTTGTGAATCTTTTTGTGTGAACCTTTCTTTATAATTTATTTTTATTTTTCCCTTATGAATTTTTATTTTTCTATATTATCTTTAACTTTTCAATAATTTATTTGTGATTGTTAATTATTTATGGCTGTAATTGTATTCTACTATAAAGGGCCATTTTCTTTTTCCTTTTTTACAGTGCTATTTCTAATTCGGGATGTGCGTTGTGGTGCATTGGATATCGGCTCGGAATGAGAAATCGGGGAGCCGAGTTCGAATTCCAGTTGAATCCATTGCATTCACTTACACACAAATACCCTTGGGAAAGGTATTAATCCATCTCTTCCTCCCAGTTATGGGTTAAATAACAGGACAGATTGGGTTCTATAGCCTTGGTCGGCAACCAGTCTACCGCAGAAAGCAATGGCAACCTACTGCGGGATAATCTTCTACCCAGTCAGTTATGTCTCTTTCGAGACATGATCACCCAAGTGTGTATCACGTATGGCACTTAACTGACTGATTTCTAATTCCTTCCTTATTTTGGTTATTTTTAATTTTGTGTATATTGTGTGTATATATATTGTGTGCATATATGACTTCTTATAGTTGTGTGTTTGTGTGCATTTCTTTTGTGTGCAGTTATATCTATTCCCTTTTTTTCTTGTATATTATATTGTTTTTCCTTTAAGATTTTTTGTATATGTGTGATTTGGTGTATGTGTTCTTCATTTTTGTGACATTTCTGGTATCATCGCGGCTTCAATGTTAGACTATATAGACCTCTACCCTTCACCTAAACTCTATATTTCTTCTCTGTGCCAACTGAAAATTTTTTAAAATATTCTGAGTTAAATTAAACTATTTGATTTTTTGAGTCTGATGCAGCAGCTTGTTTCTTTACAATTACTGAAATAATTTCTGGATTTATCACTGTTTGATCATGTATTAAGTTTTACTCTCTATATATCATATTACTCTGGATAATATCCATTGAGCTCTCTATTTTTTATCTATTTAATACTTTATATTAATTAGATAAATATTTTGGATTATCCTCTTCATTTTTATGGGTTTGCTATTATTTCCTATATATATATATATATATATATATATATATATATTATCCAACATCTATGGCACGACTCAGAATTTCATGTGTTATGCAGTCATCAGGTGCATATTTCAAACTGACAATTTAATCGATTTGAATTTAAGTTCAGTTGACGTTCATGGGAATTAAATCTTATAAAGTTAAGTTACTGCTTTTTTAATAGCAAGATTAAAAATTTAAATTTGTATATTTATTAATTCAGATCAGATATATATATATATGTTCTATCACCCATCTAGATATTGACCAGGCTTGACTTTGCTTAACTCTGGAGAACTGATGTTTTGACATGATATAGCTGGTGTCTTCTTGCTTCTGAGCCAACTGCAAAATATTTCAACAGGTTATATGTCACCAAAAAATTGTTTTTTTTTTACCTCTTTTAATGATGTAGCACAAGAGAAGGTAGAAAATTGAAAAAATAAATAAAATGCCAAAGAGAAACACTGAATAAAAAAATTTCAAATAAGCAAATTTTCTTCAAAATTCCAGAAATTATGAAATAAAAGTTTTTGACAATGTTTAACCTTTGTGCCCCTACCAAAATGATGTTTTAAAAGGACATTTTCTGTTGACACAACTATTACTTTAAATTGCTGTTATATCCTTGGCAAAATTTACTTACAAGATTATAAAAATACTGTCAGTATAGCCTGACATTGCTCGGGTGTAATGAAAGCTTTAAAACTAATCCATGGCCCTGGAGCTCAGACTCTTTGGATGTTGACACAAAAGATTAAAAAGCAATGGTTGTTTCCAGTTAAAGCGAAACCGTAGACTGAAAGAAAAATGAATGGGTGTAAGTCAAATCATGATTTCCTGGTATTGATATCAAATAACTTTTTTCGTCGTAAACTGAATTTTGAAGGCTAAATAAATCCTCTGAGTAAATGGTATCAAGACTGAGACTAAGAACTACAATTATACCTACTTAAAGCCAAACCCAAAGCAAAAACTAAAATAAAAAGGCTGAAAAAAATACAGACATACAGGCAGATAAACAGGCACACACACAAACATCTTGCCTTTTATATATATATATATATATATATATATATATTACCGATTTTCTGCACTATTGTAAGAACTGCAACCTTGAAACTTCTGAATATCGTTTCTTATGTTTTTGTCTATGAGTGTGTGAAATTTGATTAAAATCGGACCACTCCTTCTATAACCCGATTTTTTCGATTATTGATTTTTTATATTTATCGGTGGTACCTCAACACAAAACCTAGCTAAGAACACTCACAGATGCTTATAGTACAACTTTATAAATTTTCAAGAAAATCGGTTCAGCCATTTCGGAGTCTATAGGTAATGGACACACACACACACACACACAGACAAAGTTCCATTTATAAATAAGTTTAGATTAGATTAGATATATATATATATATATGCAATTTACGTATTACGCTTCAGTGATGAATTGAGTTCTCCTGGTGACTGGTGTGTATACACTGCATATATATAACACACTAAAATTTCCTCCTCTCTCATTGCAAGCACCAATAACTTAGGGAGTAAGGACTCCAAATGACACCAAATCGGTCGAGTTTCAATCCTGGCTTGAAGCAAGTGGATGTCTAGCCACACTGATGAGCGGTGATACACTGAAATAGGCTTGTATGTAGATGACTAATATATATATATATATATATATATATAATACATACAAGTGTATTATACAGTATTATTATAATTGTACAGGACATACCACTACATGACTATCAAGAAAATCATATTACATCCTTCTGACCAAAGCTCAATTAGGACTTATTTAAACACAGAATCATAATATACTAGATCTGCAATATACTCATAGAAAATACAACTATGATACAATCATCCACATGTAAAAAACGGGCTAAAAATAATAGATGCATTAATAATAAAAGGAAAAAGCCAACACTCAATAACATCAACTATGATCATGGTGACAATGTTCTGACTATGTTTTTTGTTTAATCGTTTCACCCCAAGCAAGGTGATACTGCCACTAATGTGCAGGGGGCTACATAAGAGTAAAAGTTTAGACAGGAGGCGAGTAAAGAGAAAGATGAACCAGTTACAGGAGGGAGTCATGGAAAGAGCAAGAGAAGGATGGGAACACAGGTGTGAAGACAGTTGCAAAGATAGAGAGAAAGGAAAAGAACAAGATATACGGGGTGATGTAGAAAGGACTGGAGTCAAGTGGATAAGAGATGGGTATTGACATTGCATTTAAATTCCTGGAGGTTGTAGTCGTCAGGAAAGCAAGTATGTGGAAAGGAATTCCACAGGCGGGAAGTGTGAGAAAAGAAGCTACTGAAGTAGAATTCTCGGCTGCATTTGGTTGAACTAACTGTAAATGGGTGGGACCTTGTTGCCAGTCTGGTTGCACAAGTAAATTCTTGCGGAGGGGGCACCAGTGACTTAAGTTTGTTGGAGTAGAAGCTATGAAAATATTTGTAGAATAGACAGAGGGAAGCCACATCCTGCCAGTGAGAAAGTGGCTGGAGTCAAGCTGCCAAGTCAGGACCTATCACATAACACATTCTCCTTTAGAGCCTGTCGAGAACATTGCGATGAACAGTAGGGGCACTTGACCATATATGACAGCAGTATTCTATGCAAAATAAAAAACATTCTTATAATTGTAGTAACCTACATGAAAAAATCCAGACATTCAGTTAAAAATAAAAAATAAAAATCATTCTTGATAAAAAAAAAAAAAAACAGACAAATGCACTAGCACATACAGAACATTTGGACAATTTTTTTGTACTTTGTCCAGAAAAGAAAAATATTATATGAACACAAAAAAAAAAAATTGAATAAAAACTTAATTGCCGTACTTTGTCAATTGTGTGGAGGCAGAATGCCTGGATTAAAAGGAAAATTTAAGGCCGAGTATCCTGTCCACAAGATGCCACACAAATTGTAAGGAAGTCAACATGAAAGGAATGCTTTGTAGAAAAAATAGAAAGAAGAATCATGTATTTCATATATACATGATAAATAGACAATTGGTATTTTTCAGTTTGAAAGTTCAAAGAGTTCGTATGTTTAAGCAAAATGTGATTTGTGAATAATAATAATAATAATAATAATAATAGGTAGGTAGGTAGACAGAGGTCCAGTCTGAACAAGAGTCAAAAAATGTATTCACATGTCTGATTTGTATGAAATTTTAAAAAGGTAGACTGAGAAAAAAATGAAAAAAATAACAAAAAGACAGATAATACTGATAATAAATAACAAAAAGACAGATAATACTGATATGTTTCAGCTTCAATATATGATCACATTTACTTACTTGTGCTTGTGGTGACATTCACCCTGGGCAGGTTGAGCTGGCTTCTTCCCTAGAAGTTTCATGGGAATTCTTTGTGTGAAGATTTTCCTGCGTTAGGCAGTCAGTTCTTACTGTAGTTGACTGGTTACCAACCAAGGCTATAGAACCCAGTCTGTCCTGCTATTTGCCCATAGCTGGTAGGAGAAGAGATGGATTCATACCTTTTCTGAGAGTATTAGCACGTAAGTGAATGTTATGAATTTTACTGGAATTTGAACTCAGCTTTCCTATTTCTCATTCTGAGCCACTATCCGTTATGCCACCAAGCCTCCAATATGTGATCACACTGAAGTTCTCCCAACTCCATCTCAACATCCATGGTCGGTGAAGTAATAAAAATTAGAAATTGTTTTTTTCATATCAAATACCTTAAAAATAATGATTAAACTTGTATATTCTTTCAGTCAATGTAGTTTGAATCTACCTAACAACTATGAGGCTGTGAACTGAGCTAAGTCAGTCTGTAAGCTGATTTCCCTATTAAAATACGGTGTATATATATATATATATATATATATATTGTATTGAGCACTTTAAAAAAAAAGTAAATGCCAGAAAACTCAAAATTGTAAAACCTTGGGTCCTCTTTACCTGGATTTATACGCACGCACGCACACACACACACACACACACACACACACACACACACACACATATAATTAAACAGTACATTATAATTTCCACAATCATTTAAGAAATCGTTTGAAAAATATCTATCTTCCAGCAGGAATCGAACCTGCAACACTGGGGAGATATCGTCTTTAGACCAGACGTGTCTTACAATTAGACTATAAAAGATTTAATGGTAGACAAGATTCAATTCAACCATTATATAGATTTGTGTATATTTCTGAGATGAAGCAGTTGCCATTTGTACAACATTTTGGCTATTGTACGCTCCGTCCTTCTTCAGATGCTATGAATTTCGAACCAAATCTTTTATTACGATCACTGGGGTATATCACTTTCATTCCTTGTGCAAAGCCTCTTTTTGTAGTCATGAGTTATCTCCCTCTAACCAAACTCTCTAAGTTACTTGCTCACCACTGCTGTAGCCTGGTATTGAACTCACAACTCTTTCGGTGAAGTCACTGGAACTAACAAGTATCTATATGCCCCAGGGCATGTGTCTTTAAGAGGCAACAAAGATGAGGACAATAGTTCCTATAAATGTGTATATATATATATATATATATATATATATATATAAGTATATAAACATACTGATTGGCATCCAGTCATAGTTTTAGATTAATGAGGGATGCACATAAGAATTTCCAAGCTGTCATGGTTATTTTTTGTGTGACATCATAAGTTTGATTTATTGTGTAAACATAAGTTATTGCTCAATCACCTAACATGACACTGAACTGATTCCTTTTCAATAGTGCCCACTAACTTTGCCCTGCAGTTTGTCATTTAAAAGAAATCAATGTTGATTCTATGACCTGGAACCATCCATCATCACCCCCATAAAAAATTCAAAGTTCAGCAATCAGTGAAAATAATCAATGAGTCCTAGGATACAAAATATATATAGCTTGTGGTTACCATACCATACAGTCAGTCAACTAATTCAGTTAGATATTGTGAAACATTGGGCAGATGATTAATGGAGTCAGATGTTGTGCAATATAATAGAGACTGAAGAAAGTTGTTTTTCAATAGAGACCAGGATGTTTGTCTTATGGTATAATTGTTTGGATGAGTTCTTCCCTATGGTACCTAGACTTTTAGAATTTTATCTCTCTACTAGACTAGCATTGAGATCTTATCGGTTTACAGTTGAGTTGGCTAGATTTGAACGTAAGTTCTATTCTAACAATTTCTTTTCTCACACTTCTTGCTTGTGGAACTCTCTTCTGGTTCCATGCTTTCCAACCAACTCTATCTTTAAAAATTTGAATGCAATGTCAATCATTATCTACTGTCCTCTTGATTACTCTTCCTCTGTTCTCACTCATGAGCAGCTGTTCCTGTTTCTAACTCTTCCACAGCCAGTAACCTTTTGTACCTTAGGGATTTTACTGCTTTGCTTGGGGTGAACTAGATTATATATATATATATATATACACCATTTTTTTGTGTATAATTTGAGAAATTTTGAATGAAGAAAAAGGCAAATGTGTCAGGGGAGCATATTAAACATAAGTACACATTTTCAGAAATACACTCAGCACAATAGACAATAAAACACAAAGCAGACAGGGGTTGGTAACAATTATTTGCAAAAGAGATTTGATTTATTGACAATATTTGTTCTTTAGGAATCAGCATAATTGTTCAAGACTGGAAATTCACTGAAATTGATGCAAAAAATTAAAGGGAATACACACAATCTGTCATCTTTTAATAACATTAATGTCACAACAAAGAACCTTTCTCTTAAAATTAAAAAATATGAGGTCAACTGAAAAGTTCAACGGCTGACCATGATACATGGAATGTGACCAAATGAGGTTTATTTTTCAACATAGTTTTCCTTCTGGTCTACACATTTCTTCCATTGGTGCTGCACTGCTTAGATCAATTGGGAAAGAAGCTTTCATTCTGTTGATAAAAAATCATGAATCACTGTGATATTGGTTCCCAGCCAAATATTTTTTTTAATGTTGCAAAACAGATGTTAGATGGGGCCAAATCAGAAGAATAGGGAGAGTGATCAAACAGTTCATAATCACAATCACATATAGAAACCATTGTAACCAAAGACTTGTCTGCTGGAGCCTTGACCTGAAGAAACAAAACCTCTTTCATCAGTTTTCCAGGATGTTTTGTCTTGATAGCCTTTAGTAACTGCCTCAACAAGTTGGCGTTGTACTCACCATTGATAACATAGCCTTTTTGAAGATAGTGAACAAACACAGTGCCTTTTTCATTCCAGGAAATTAGAGCCACCTCCTTCCTTGCAGATGAAATGATCTTGGCCTACTTTGGAGCAGGTAAGGAGGGGTGTTTCCACTGCATGAATTGACTCTTTGTCCCTGGTTCAAAGTGATGAACTAAACACTCATCCAAGGTTAAGAAACATTCAAGAAAAAAAGTTGTAATCTGCTTTAAACAATATCAGATTTTCCTATAATGTGATCAGTCTGGTGAGCTTTTGATCACATGTCAGAAGATGTAGCACCCATTGAACAGAAACCATTGTCATGTAAAGTTCATTGTGCAAAGTATTCTCAACTCTCTTATGGGATATGCTTGGGGTATTTGCTATTTGATTTATAGTCAATCATCTGTCATCCATCACCATGTAGTGAACATGATCAATGTTTTCCTCAGTGGTGGTGGAGGAATTAGCAACATGTTCAGTCCTTTGGTCATCCTCAAGATTCTTCCTATCCCTCCTAAATACAGCTGCTCAATTTTTCACTATTGACAAAGTGGGGGGAGGGTCATCCCCTAATGTAGCAGTCCTGCCAGCACAAATATCCTTGGGGGATATAAATCCATTTTCTGCCAAATTTTGTCCATTGAAGAAATATATATATACTAGTGTAAGAACTGCAACCTTGAAACCTCTGAATATCGTTTCTTATGTCTTTGTCTATGAGTGTATCAAATTTGATTAAAATTGGACCACTCCTTCTATAACCTGATTTTTCGATTATTGATTTTTAATATTTATCGGGGGTACCTTGACACAAAACCTAGCTAAGAACACTCACAGATACTTATAGTACAACAAATTTTCAAGAAAATCTGTTCAGCCATTTCGGAGTCTATAGGTAATGGACACACACACACAGAGACATACACAGACACACACACAGACAAAGTTCCATTTATAAATAAGTTTATATATATATATATATATATATATATATATATATATATTACACATAGGGAATTAGTAATAATAAACTACTAAAGATACACCAAAATAAAAAAAAAGTGCTCAATACCACACAAGGTGGTAGAGCTAAATATAATTAACATTTTTATTGTTTCTGAAACCTGAAAACGGCTGCAATTCAAGTTTCATGTATGTAAGTGCAATTCTCAGGCTGCCGGAATACACTGGAACATTTTTAACCCAGATGAGTGTAAGGTGTTAAAAACACTGGGGTGTTGTAATTGTACAATTCAATAGAGAGCGATAACCAAACTTGGCTAAGGTGTTAAAATAGCCGTAAATGCTCAGAGAGAAGAGTCGGTGGTGAGGGAAACCCTTTAGCAGAAAAGAAATTTAATTTCAGTACAAAAAGTGCTCAATGAAAAGTCAAGGTAGTTAAAGCATCTGATGGGAAAGCATGCCATAAAGGCAATATAGGCAACTTTTGAGACATTTTGTCTATTGTTGCCTATAGAGCATGCTTTCCTATCAGACACTTTAACTATCTTGACTTTTCATTGATCACTTTTTACACTAAAATTAAATTTTTTTCCTGTTAAAGGGTTTTCTTTTTCCCTCATTTTTCTCTTGGAGCAATTATGGCTATTTTAACACTTTAGCCAAGTTTGGTTATTGCTCTCTATTGGATTGTATGATTCCAACACCTCTGAGATTTTTAACACCTTACACTCATCCAAGTTATAAATGTTCTGGTGTAGTTTAGCCTGATGTTCCAGTGGCATGATGATTGCACTTACATTCATAAAACTCAAGTTGTGGCTGGTTTCAGGTTAATTATATATGTGTGTGTGTGTGTATGTGTATATAATAAGGTAAAAATTAATGGTCCACTATACTAGCCAGGTAGTGGACCAGTAATTTTTACCTTATTATATATATATTATTATATGTAATTTGCTCTACATTTTCTTCCGTCATTTTTATATTGAACACTTTTTTGCTACTACCTTGAAGCGGCTGGTCTTGTGTCATCTTTTTATTCTTTGTATGTATATATATATATATATATATATATATATATATAGGGTTGGCATGGATGGAATAAAATTTGAATATCCCCGATAAAAACACTATTCTTAAAAGAGTGCCTAATACAGAGTAGAGCAAATATTATTTATTCAAAATTTATAGCATAAGTATATTATAACATCACGACAAAGTAGCTATTTCGTTTCAACATTTGCATAAGTATATTATAACATCATGACAAAGTAGCTATTTCGTTTCAACATTTGCATAAGTATATTATAACATCATGACAAAGTAGCTATTTCGTTTCAACATTTGCATAAGTATATTATAACATCACGACAAAGTAGCTATTTTGTTTCAACATTTGCATAAGTATATTATAACATCACGACAAAGTAGCTATTTCGTTTCAACATTTGCATAAGTATATTATAACATCACGACAAAGTAGCTATTTTGTTTCAACATTTGCATAAGTATATTATAACATCATGACAAAGTAGCTATTTCGTTTCAACATTTGCATAAGTATATTATAACATCATGACAAAGTAGCTATTTCGTTTCAACATTTGCATAAGTATATTATAATATCACGACAAAGTAGCTATTTTGTTTCAACATTTGCATAAGTATATTATAACATCACGACAAAGTAGCTATTTCGTTTCAACATTTGCATAAGTATATTATAACATCATGACAAAGTAGCTATTTTGTTTCAACATTTGCATAAGTATATTATAACATCACGACAAAGTAGCTATTTCGTTTCAACATTTGCATAAGTATATTATAACATCATGACAAAGTAGCTATTTCGTTTCAACATTTGCATAAGTATATTATAACATCACTACAAAGTAGCTATTTTGTTTCAACATTTGCATAAGTATATTATAACATCACGACAAAGTAGCTATTTTGTTTCAATATTTGCATAAGTATATTATAACATCACGACAAAGTAGCTATTTCGTCTCAACATTTGCATAAGTATATTATAACATCATGACAAAGTAGCTATTTCGTTTCAACATTTGCATAAGTATATTATAACATCATGACAAAGTAGCTATTTCGTTTCAACATTTGCATAAGTATATTATAACATCACGACAAAGTAGCTATTTCATTTCAACATTTGCATAAGTATATTATAACATCATGACAAAGTAGCTATTTTGTTTCAACATTTCTTGTGTCTTGTTAAATGATGGTGTTGATCATTTGACAAGATACAAGAAGTGGTGAAATGAAATAGCTATTTTGCTGTGATGCTATAAATTTTGAATGTGTGTATATATATATATATATATATATATACATATATATTTATTATAAATTATGTTTTAGAATATGTGCATAATTATGTATATGTTCTAAAACATAATTTATAATAAATATTCACAGCTCTATACATCATATATCAAGCACTGTTTTAAATTAATGTTTTGGACAGAAAAAAATTTTTTTCTTTTTTCTCTCCTCATTCTATACTCACTCGGATATATATATATATATATATATATATATATATATATATATATATATCAATAAAAAAGAGATAAGAGGAAAAACTGTACTTAGGTGACGTGTTTCATCCACTGAAGGACTTTATCATTGCTTTGATAAAGTCCCCCAGACACAAAATGTCTTGCCTAAGTAGTTTTTCCTCATCTATTTTTATTCATTTTTGTCTCTTTTATAGATACGCTCTATCTGAGAATATTTGCACACACTGACACACACCCACACATATCTGTGTATGATAAAATGTAGTTTTATGGGATGCTATATTTATAGATTAAAGTGCTCAATATCAGTGATAGAGCATATGTAGATACAAAAGTTGACATTGATCTGAAAACCTAGAGGTGACAGTCTGTTTCATGCTTGAATACAATCGTCATGGCTTGATGATTGTGTTCAAGCATGCAACAGACTGTTGCCTATGAGTGTTGACTTCATTGACCACTTTTATATATATATATATAGAGAGGGGGGGGGGAGAAAAAGAGATGTATATATTTAGTTTACCTCATATATAGTGGATGTGCAGGTAGTCTAATGGATAGCAGCTTGGAAAGAGAAATTGGACAGATGAGTTCAAATTCTAGTTGGGTTCATTATATTCATTTATATCCAAATATCTTTGGGAAAGGTATGAAACTACTTCCTTCCCCAGCTATGGGTTAAATAGTAGGTCTTGTATCTGGAAACATCATTGTCATTTAAAAAAATTATTAATGCAATATTCATTTGCAAAAAAATAAACAAATTACTCATACAATTCAAAATGTGTTTCAGCTTAACATAAGCCATATAGAGTTGATAAGCCAATAAAAAAAAACAACAATGATCAGTCATTTCCTCTGTGTGTGTGTATGTGTGTGTGTGTGTGTGTTTGAGTTGGATCAGCACCCATAGCCTAGTACAGAGATTTTAGCTATAATATTTAAAAATTTCACTGTATAATCTGAGCTATAATATTCACAATTGAATGAAGTAAAGTTGACAAAGAAGGAAATTTATGTTGGTAAGTAAATGCCCATAATAATTAAGTAAAGGTTTATATATTTATTGATATATACGTTACATCCATTCTGTAGTTGATTGACACATTTGTTTGTTGCATTATTTGAATAAAATTAGGAGAAAAAGTAAAAATAAATCAGTCATTTAAAAAAATATCCCAGTTTTCAGTATGGTCGTGATTCGTTTTGAATTACTAGAGAGACACCATCCTTGTTGAACAGTTATCTCCCTTGAATGGAACTCACCTGCTGTCGGTGTCAGTCACTCAGCGAGGTTGTTCCACTCGAACTTAGTTCTTTATTTTTCAGCATGGTGCGCAATGTTTTGACGTTTTCATGGTCCAGATGAAAAGTTTGGCTATAACACAAAGCCAGGAGTCCAATGGTAAAGAGAAGCAAGTCCAGGAAGTAACGGTAAGCACCGATTTCGTGGTTTAATCGATTAAAAACGGATAAAAAGAAATATATGTTGTAAATGGTCAAACACGACGTGTCTCTGTTTTGTGGAGACTGCGTGACTTTGGTCGTAGTTCCCAACCCACCTCATCTTTCAAACCAAACAAAAGGGGGGCCTAAAAAAAAGAGACAGAACTATGTAGCAGTTGTTTGGATTGTGCCTGAAAGATTGGTTGTGCTAGCCAGAACCTGATTTTCTTATTTATCCGAAAGAAAAGAAAAGAAAATGTAATTCACTTATAACCGATAACGGGTCAGTTTTTTATTGACCTAACTAAAAACTGCCGTTTATTGTAATGTAGAAAGGAATAAAAAAGACAATAAACTTGTCTCCTTTCTTTTCCTGATTAATTTTGTCAGCATATAATAATTTAAACTTGAAAATTCCGTTAAAGAGATTGGATTGAAAAATAAACCGGTTGTTTCCTAAAAAAAAGGGGTTTGCCTTCTTGTGTTTCAATATTTTCAAACACAGTTACTTACACTTATTCCGCATTCCTTTGGCTAATAAAATAAGAAAATTCTTTGAAATCATTTTCATCATTTATTGTTTCATCTAAAGATGCAATAAAAATTTATCCAGTTATGATAAATAATAATCCACACCCATTTTTCTAACAAAATTCATTTTTAATGTTTCCCTTTTCACACTTATTTTCTAGTAAAAAAATATTTTTTTATTGTTTTGTTAATTGAATTGTAATTACAGTTGTCCGTAAAAAGAAAATTTTATTTTGAAAATCACCCAACTTTTTTTTTATGTATTTCGTCCCAATTTTAATTAGGTTCATGTAGATCTTAAACATTAAGTATTTTAAATTATCAGCAAAATAATTGATTCTTTTTTTATTTATAGTACGACTACACAGTCTGAGTACACTTTTTTTTTTATCAGTCTTTACTTTTTTTTATTCTTTCTTTACGATGTTTGGTTATACCACCACAACAAGGCCTTGTCTCTAAAACAAAAATCATTCAAACTTGTTAAAAATTAATTTTCTGTCATAATGATGACGAAAGTTTGAGAACATTTAATTAAAATTTTAAAACAATGCAAAGATCTGCTAACCTTTAAGACCCATTTTACCCCACGAAATAAATTCGAGGTTTTTCTCGTGTTGAAAACCGTTCATTTTAGGAACTATTGTATTGTTCATAACTAAATTACGCTTAATCATTTCAGAAGTTAAAATGGTTTTTTAGTTATTAACTTTGTTTTTTTTTAAATAATTTTTTTTTGTGTTGAATCTTAACTTAATAGTTTAAAAAACACAAGATAAAAAAATTTTTTGAATATGGCATTCATGCGAACTGTTGAATGTTCAGTCCTTTAAAACTATATATAAAAAAAAAATAACAATTCCATAAAGCAGCATTGTTGAGATTCTTTAATTCTTGATTTTGATTTAAAAAGTTTGAGTTACTTTGGTTTTTAAGAAATATTAAAAACGTGGTGTGAATTACGCATGATTTTTTTTTTACATTTATTTTCAACTCTCCAAAAACAATAATTTAGAAAAGAAAACGTTCAATAAAATTTGACAGTTCAATAAAATTACTAGCTTTGTTTGATTTACCAAATGATTTTTTTAAATTAGTATGGCAAAAAAAACAAGTTGCGCATTTTCATTATTAGAGAAACAAAACGAAAATTCTATGAGTTTTTATGAGAGAAACTAACTTTTGCGGCTTTTAAATCGCCTTTTTCTTGATTCGTGTTTTTTTTTGCTATTGATTGATTCTGTGAAAACATTAAAAATAAAAAAAATCTAAAAATCTGAAATATTTCTTACAGTGTCGTCGTCTTTTTTTTTTTTTTTTTTTTTTTAATAAAAACATTATTATTATTTTTTTAACCGTGTGCGTTTCTGCCTAACCTATATTAAATAAATTATTATAAACTGTTTTTTTATTTCATCAGTAGGCAAGGACACAAGACTGTGAGTGTATTTTGGTAGATGCTTTTAAAAACCAAATGAGTCTAAAGATCATTAAAAATCCCATTTAATTGGAATAGGAAAAAAAAACATCAGATTTATATGAATTAGAATTAATTTTGAATTATAACATGTTTTTTTTTTTAAGTGTAACACTAACTGTGTAAATGTACACTCTTCATTGTTAAGTTAACAATATGATGATGTTTTAACGAAAAAGAAATCACCGGAAGACTGCTACAGAGTTTTAGTCTTAATAATTATTTAGTAATTTTTTTTAACGTAGTTTGACAAAAGGCCCCAACATAAGAGGTCTTGACTGGCTATCACATACCACATTAACCTAAAGACATATTTACTCACAATGTATGGTGCCCTAAGTATTTTTACACAATGATTAACTAAAAAACTTAGTGTGGCACAAGTCCATGCTCGTGTTGGTTTAATTTAAATTGATAGATTAATCTTCTTATTCATCTTCTTCGTTGTTAATCGTGAGTTTATCCCCCCCTTCACCAAAGTCATGCTAACTTCCCCCTTTGGTAAATGTTGATTTCGGTCTTCTTACTTTAACTCATGTATTCGTCGAACGACGAAATTTAAGGGTTCTTATAAATAAAAAGTCCTTTTTTTTCATCTTCGTTCTCTTGAACTTTTTTGTTACCATTTTTTTTCTTTAGTAATCAAGTCTATGTTTTCTAGATTTTTATCGATGTTTGTTAATAAGTAATCACCAAAAATAAACTTCCAATAAATTTAGTAACATTTAAAAATGAAATTATTGTAATTGATTTATACAAGTTTTACAATTTTTTTCATTTTTTATATATAAAATTTAAAAATAAAAAAATATCAGTTCGTTCTCTACAGCAACACCTATAATTATTAATTTAAATTTTTAAATTTTAAATAATAAAAAAAGTGTTGACTGTTGCTGTTTGGGAATGAACTGATTTTATTTTTGTATTCTTGTGTGAATGTCTTTTCAGACTATTTGTTACTTGAAATGTTCACAAAAGTGGACATTTGTCTGGTAGAAAATGTTAATGTTCATTGTTCATGCTTTTTTTTTTTTTTTTTTTTAAGTTAAATGTCATTACTCAGAGAGTTTAGGAGAAAACAAAAAGAAGTGCAAATTTAGCAAATATATTGACTTAGTGATGCCGACCTGTAGTTTCAGTTAAGTCTAATCGTTCAATTTATCTCTGGCTATGTAGAGTCGCTTTTTTTTTTTTTTTAAGTTGACTGACTATGACCTATTGCAAATACTCGTGTATATATTCTTTCTTTTTTTTTTTTTTTTTCGGTGAATACAAACGTCAAATTTTTTAAAATTTACTCAAAGCAATAGTAATTGGTTGAAAATTCTTTTAATATTATTTTTTTTAATACGTCTGCACATTTTAAAACTTATTTTAGTTATTATTTTGCCGGCTTTTCCTTGACTCTTGCTGTCCACACAGTTACTAAGTATAGCTTAGTTTTGGTGCACATGATTTTGACCACAAGTATTGGATACCCAGTGAGGATTGAACTCACTACAATACATGCTTAGCCATAACACTGATGTGTTTGCTACAGGAAATTTGTTTTTATAGAAGAATCATTGCATTTTCTATTTTCAATAAAATTGGACAAGCTTCAAATGTGAGAAATATATTTGTGTGTTTTTGTTTTTAAAGCCTATATGTAAAATTTAAAAATATATGACCTGGTAGATATATAATTTTTGCTGCTGTAGACACATTAGTAGAAAATTGTTAATAGATGCAAATCAATAGTTTCATTTGTAATAAGCATTGCTTTGATTTTACAGTTCTTTAATAATTGCTGACAATTCGTAATTCTGTCATTGGTTTTTTTCTTTTACTGTCTCCAATTAGTTGCTACTTTGTCTTGCATTAAAAATCTGGTATTAATTTTGAGTGCCTATTTATAACCCATAAATGGAACAGTGGGCATCTATGGGTAAAAATTAAAACCACCACTGTCATATTTATTTTTTGTTATTCAGTTTAAAATTCTTTGATATATTTAAAAAAAAAAAAATCAATATTTTTTGATTCTGAAAAATGTTCTGCCTTGAGAAAGCCTAACGCAGTGGTTCCAAAACCATGCGTTAGAAGAGGGTAGTAGGTGAGGTGGAATGATTGAAAGACAATCAAATGTTTAGGAGCAGTTTAAAAAAAAAAATATTTCTAAATTTACAATATTATTATGGATTACTAGTAATTGCATGTAGGAGTCCCAGATTAAATAATATTGACTGATGTTATTGTAGTGATATTTTTGCATTATGTCAAGTATTAAGAATATAATTACTGTGGTTCACAAATTGGAGGGGAGAGTTATCAATGATAATGTTCTGAATCTGCAGTTATCTCCTTTTAACTCCTCCTGTTTTTTATATTTTTAAATGTACTTTTTATCATATCAAATTTGGTGAGACATAAGCAAATTTTCATTCTGGGGAAAAAAAAAAAAAATTGGAATCCACAGGTCTAAAGAATGCTAATCTACAAAATTGTCACTTTTTTTTTTTTTTTTTTTTTTAAAGAACTGTCACCTTTTGAACTGGTTTTGTTAAAAATAATTTAAAGAATCAACTTTTAAGTAGTAATTTTATTTACTTTATTGTTGTCTAAAATGCTGTGGATGATACACACACCCATGGGTGAACATTTC
Organism: Ascarosepion bandense; assembly: GCA_037127315.1. Classification (NCBI taxonomy): domain Eukaryota; kingdom Metazoa; phylum Mollusca; class Cephalopoda; order Sepiida; family Sepiidae; genus Ascarosepion; species Ascarosepion bandense. Next base: position 1,747,914 of record JBBBDQ010000240.1, on the reverse strand, counting down.
AAAATCAGAGAGGTTCACAGCACTGTGCCGTTTTTTCTGTCAATACCCAAAGTGGGGGGGGCAGTTCCTTTATTTGAGACATGTGAGATGAATTTGTTTTTGAAGTTACCATTTTCTATCCTTTGTCTAAAGGTACAGAACCTACAAGATAGCAAATTGGTTTGAATTCAGTTTCCTTCTTCTAGACTGTTTGCAACCTGAAGCTATATGATCCAGTCTGTCTTATTTTACTCATAGCCGAGAAGAGATGTATTCATACTTTTCTCAAGGGTATATCATATGTGAGTGAATGTAATGAACTTAACTGGAATTCAAACTCAGCTGCCTGATTCCTCAATCTGAGACACTAATCTTTACTTCATTGTGCTTCCTATATTCACTGAAGTTACTTAATCAAAATAGATAATAAATCAGTTAAAAGTTTGGGTGGGGATTATGTAAGCCTAGTTTGATTAGCAAAAATACTTAGCAATCATTTTTGTAACATTAACATCAGTGAAATATTATAGAAAAGCTTAGGAAAAGAATTTAGAATGATTATTTTAGGAACAAGTAGGAAAACATACATGTTTTGCTATTTATTTAGCTTCATCAGAAGTTTTTGGGGTTGTGTGGAATTGTTTCAATTATGTTCTATGTTGTTTTGTTTTCATTAGTTAAGTAGACGTCATTTGTTCATTTTATTATGGTACTAGTTTTTATGTATTAATTTTTTTGTGGTCATCCTGTGTTTACCTCATGGCATCCATGTGTGTGTGTGTCCTTATTTATTGAAAAGGTCTCATTTAAGTGTATATTAAAAATGGGTATATTGCTGTTTTTTGTTGCATAATAATGTGTAACACTTTTTCCCTTAACACTTTGTACTGAGGCCTCTGCTGTCTATGACAATGTTGGTATACTGATCATCCTGATAGATGTATCCTGTATACTGACCACTAAGCTTCAAAGGGTTAAAGCAGTGTTTATTGGATATTGGCTCAGAACGAGAAATCGGGGAGCTGAGTTCAAATTCCAGTTGAATTCATTGCCTTCACTTACATGCAAATACCCTTGGGGAAGGTATTAATCCGCCCATTCCTTCCAGTTATGGGTTAAGTAACCGGACAGATTGGGTTCTATAGCCTTGGTCGGCAACCAGTCTACCGCAGAAAGCAATGGCAACCTACTGCAGGATAATCTTCTGCCCAGTCAGTCATGTCTCTTTCGAGACATGATCGCCCAAGCGTGTATCACGTATGGCACTTAACTGACTGATACATGAATAAAACTGGAATTAGATTTAAATTGAACACATTTTTTAATAATATATAAATGTTAAATATACAAATCTTTTGTTTGTATTATGTAAAAATAAATGTATTTTTTTCATTTAATAAAACCACCATGAAATTTCTTTAGGTTCCACTAGTCAAATTAATAATGTTCTGATCATATGCAGTAAATTATTTTCACATATAAATGTATTTGCCATGGGACAATAGCTTTGTGGTTTGAAGCATTGGTTTGTGAATTTGGTGATATATTGTGGGTTTAATCCTTGGGCTGGGTAGTACAAAATCAGATTTGTTGGAAGCTGAATGAACAATAACATAGCAGTATTAAATAAGTATTAGATGCGATATTCTGAGACATGGATATTGAAGAGAGAACAATCGTATGTAGATCAAAATAAAGGGTTCAGTTTAAAGTTCCTTGAAGATTACCCTGATTGACAGACACAGGAAAAATCGCCTGGTTTACACTCCACCCACGTCTATTGAACGGGTGAAGAGGCTTATTTATCCCTTGTTTCCTGTTTAGGCTGTGGTTTCCGGCTTTCTCTTTTCAAATCTTTTCACTCTTACGTAGCCCCCTGCACGTCAGTGGCATGACCGCCTTGCTCGGGGTGATATGATTAAAAAAAAAAAAAAAAGTTGCAACATTGTGATCATAACAACAAAAATGGGAACAGTCAGAATGTAAATAACTTATTTCTCTCTTCTAATTTTTTTCAGTATTATTATTTTTATTTTGTTTCGTTTTTTTTTTTTTTTTTAAAGCAATAACACTAAATGATTATTCTGATTGTGTTATGAGAGAGATTGAAAAATTTGCTATTAAAACATTTAAATGTCAAATCTAATATGTAGCAGCTGCATGAAAGATTTTATCATGCAGCAAAATGACATTCAAATTTGGGATTAAACATCTGTACAACCTGAACATGAGCAAGTTTTGAAATACTGGGTGCCCCACAAAACCCAGGAAATTTGGTACAGTTTACTTAATTGTTGGAATTTTGTTAAATTTATTTGGAATAAAAGCAAAGGATAGAAATTTATTAGCTTAAATTTGTTTTTATTGTTTTAAGCTCTGCTAAATTTCAATCTTTTGCTTTTGTTTGAAATAAATTTAACAAAAATTACAATTAAATAAACTGTACCAAATTTCCTGTTTTCTGGCACTCTGTATAAACATATGTCTAGATATAGATAAGCGGCTGACAGATTAGAATGTTTCCATTCCAACCACAAGACCAAGGTTCAAATCTTGCCAAAGTCAATTTGTCAATGAAGTGACTTGATAACTTTTTTTTTTTTAATCATTTCATTCCAAGCAAGGTGATAATGACACTTAGTCACAAAGGGTTACTGGAAGTGAAAGAGAATGAGATAATGTGTGAGGAGAAAGGACAATAAAAGAACAGGTTTCAGGAAGACAGAAGATAGTGATAATGCCAATAACACGCAAAGGGGTTACTGGAAGTGAAAGAGAAGAAATGTGTGAGGAGTAACAACAACAAAAAATTGTAGGTGGCAGGAAAGCAAGAAATTGGAAGAGTTCCACAGGTGATAAAAGGAACTATTAGAAAATCAAACATACAGCTACATTTAGCTAATTCAACAGTAAAATCATCAAATAATGAACAGAACAATTGATGCTGTCCACCATTATTCTCCACTGATTGCAATTGTGTTCCAGAGCCTTGGTTTCTACAATAGGTTTTTTCGTGTACTCATCATGTAGCATGTCTTGGGATTTTTAACCTAGTGTGGGAGGTCCTTTGCCCTGTGGTGCCATGTTAACACCGCCTTCAAGCCTGCTAAATGAAACGGCTTACCAGGGCATGATAACTTGGGAATCATTATGTGAAAGATTTATGAGATGGTTGAGAACCAATAATACCTGTCCACCTGAAGGTGCAGCATAACAGACATCAAAGATACTACTTCTATCCAGAGTGCCCTCTGCCCACACACACACACACACATATATATATATATATATATATATATATATATATATTTTACACTGGATGTTGGAGTGAACAGTTAGTCATCAAATGTACCACTTTAAGAAATATTATAATATGTATTTTGAATGATGATGATAATAGAAATCATTAAATAAGAAAAGAACAAAAGTATAAAATTAACATGTTATTTAAAGGTGTAAGATCAGGTTTCAAAAAATTTAGAGAATTTTTGCCTCTTCTGACATCTGGAGATGTATATACAATATTTACAGTCTCTCGCAGTGGTAGGTGTTACTTCATGAAGTCTGTGATAATGATAACCCCTCCGTGCTAAATGCACACTGTCTTTTATACATCCAGGTGACCGGATATCACATGGTACGAGCCATGACACAACAGGAAGTTGATATTAGTAGAATTGCTCAAACCGACATGCAAATGATATGGTGGATGTGCAGTATCAGTCTTAGAGATAGAAAATCATCAGAGGAGTTAAGAATGTGCATTGTGGTGCAATGGATATTGGCTCGGAACAAGAAATAGGAGAACTGAGTTTGAATTATGGTTGAATTCGTTGCATTTACATACATGCAAATACCCTTGGGAAAGGTACTAATCCGCCATTTCTCCCTCCTGCTATGAGTTAAATAGCAGGGCAGATTGAGTTCTATAGCCTTAGTTGGCAACCAGTCTAATGCAGAAAGTAATGGCAACCTGCTATAGGAAAATCTTCTGCCCAGTCAGTCATGTCTCTTTTGAGACATGGTCGCCCAAGCGTTTATCATGTATGACTTAACTGACTGACTGACTTGCTAATATAACAGATGCTATTCATCAAGCAAGACAAATGGTTTGGGCATATTGTGAGAATGGACATAGAAAACCCAGTCAGCAGTTGTAGGTTTATTGAGATTGATGGCCAAAGAGGGATAGATAGACCACATAAAGCATGAACCCACTTATCAATGACGATTTAAGGAAATTGAGATTACAGCCATGCTTTACACAAAAGTGGTGACCTGGAAAAGAACCATCAAGAAAACCTTGTCCAAACCATGCTAGCATGGAAACGGACGTTAAACAATGATTATGATATGAGAACATCTATTTATTATTTTTTTGTTAAAAATCGACTTTTTGAAGCAATGAAAAAAATAAAATAATACGACTTAAAATGCTTTTTTGACAAATTTGAAAATGTCCTCATCCAAACAAAAATGTTACAGTCAATAAATAAGAAAAGGATAAAAAAATAAAATTATAGGCAAATGTTAAAAAATGTTTGAATATAGGAAAGGAAATCGATGATATTGAATAGTCAAACAAAACGAACATTACGACTTGTAATATTTTTTTCAACAATTTTGATTGTGTTAATATCTTTTATTTGAAGTCCTGTATATTTTTTTCTTTAAATTCATCTCAAGCAAAGCAATAATGCCACTAAGATACAAGAAATTACTAGGAGTGAAAGAGAATGAAAAAACTAATTAGGAGAAGGGCAATAGAACAGGATTCAGGAAGACAGAAAATGGTGGTTGACATAGAATTTAAATTTTTGAAGATTGTTGGTGGTAGGAAAGAGTTGGTTGGTGGTTAAGAGAGTTCCTGAGGTGAGAAGTCCAAAGGGAAAAAACTATTAGAATAGAACTAACATCTCATTATTTCAACAGTAAAATAATGAAACCCAACTGCATATCTAGTGGTATGCTTAAATTCATGCAATTGCGCTATCAAGGAGCACAGTTCATTAGAACAACTGCTGTGAAAACACTTATAGTAAAAAGAAAGGGAAGTCACGTCACGTCACGTCACGTCACGACAGTGGAAAAGTGACTGAAAAAGAGATGATCTGGGGGAGAGGATCTCGACTGGTAGCACTGTTGGGCGGTATCACCTCAAACTTCTGAATGAAATTGAGTAGATAAAACTGTTTGGAAGCTGTTAATAGTTGTTTGCATGAAGTCGTAAGTAATCATAACCAAGTATGTGAACCTCATTCAATTATTCATCTTGCCAGATGATGCATTTTTCATAAAAATTGTAAGAGATCTGTTCACCATATCTGAACTATAAATTACAGGTTGACTCTGAGAGTGTTGAAGAAATACAACTGTGCCTGAGCGGACATCTGTAACCAGGGATTAGTTAGTAATCAGAGCAGATAGGTGTACTTAATAATTAGCATCCCGCAATATATATATATATATATATATATATATATATGTGTGTGTGTTAAAGAACTCAATATCAGGTTTAAATTAAAAAAATATAAGCATAGGCATTGAGGTCAACAAGAAGCAGTGACAGTCTCTCATGTTTAAATACAGGCCTGAAAATTGTGTTTAAGCATGAAACATACTATCAGTGATGGGTGTTGACTTCAATGTTCCCTTTTATTTTGCAGATATAAAATAGTGCAGTTTTCATTTCAATTTATGCCTGATTATTGCTGTGTGCATGAAACTCAGTGTTGTACCAAAGGGTGGGAAACAAATGTATATTTATTATTTGTGTGTGTTTAATTTTTATTTATATATATATATATATATAATGTTAAAATGAAGGGAATTCAACCATTTTCTTTGAAATTTTTATTATGTATGTTAGTCTGTTTTAGTATAATTTTCATAAGTAAAGGTGAGATTGGGAAAAATCCAGGGCACAAATTGGTGTTTTGGTAGTACTGGATAGCGGACAAACTCAATAACATTGAACCTACTATAAACTTTACCTTCAAAACTGAATCTAATCATACTCTTCCTTTCCTAGATATCATATTACACAAAAATAACAACAAACTCGATTTTGACGTCTACAGAAAAGCTACCAACAAAAACGACCTGATAAATTTCTACTCCAGCCACTCTTCCAAAATTAAATCTGGTATTATTATAGGTTTCTTTTTAAGAGCACTAAGAATATACAGCCCCCAATATTTAACAAAAGAAGAAAAATACATAGAAAACTCATTCAGAAACTTGCATTACCCATATCACTTTATTCACGATGCAAAAAGAAAGGCACATAATATATACAACTACAACAAAAGAAACACTATTAACAATAATAATCTAAACAATAACAAATACATCATACTACCAACCAACTCCATTGCATCTAATATCCAAAACAATCTATCTCATATAAAAAACACACACATAGTAACAACTACATCGAAAACTATTATGGATATTATCAGATCTAAAAATAACCGAAATCAAAATGACGAACAAGCAGGTGTATACCGAATAAATTGCCGGGATTGTTCCTCCATCTACATCGGTGAAAAAGTAGAAATCTAAAAAATGTATATATGAACACAAGAGACATCACTAATAATAATCTAACAAATGCATTAGTGACTCACAGAAATAAATTCAATCACAATTTCGATTTTTAAAAATGCTACACTAATAAAAAGAGAAAATAATTTATTCAGAAGAAAAGTTCTTGGGAGTGCCGCCATCCAGTACTATCAAAACATCAATTTGTGCCCCGGACTTTTCCCAATCTCACCTTTACTTATAGAAATTATACTAAAACAGACTAACATACATAATAAAAATTTCAAAGAAAATATATATATATATATATATATATATATATATATATAAAACAATAATAAGAGGAAAGCAGAAAAGAAACACTCCCAAAGGTATGACATAATGTAAAAGTGCTCAAAATAATATTTGGCAAGAAGAAAGTAGAGCAAATATATATATATATATATATATATATATATATATATAAATAATCCACATACAAGCCTGTTTTGCTGTATCACAGGTCATCAGTACTGTTAGACATCAAATTGTTTCTATTCAGGATTGAGAAACAACTAAATTGACATCAGTCGGCAATTCTACTTCTAAGTGGAGGGAGGCAGATTTTAGTGTGTTATATACACAATGTAAACACGTCAGTAGCCAAGAGTGTTCAAATTCATTACTGAATGAACAATGTATAAATAGTGGTGATTAGCTACTGTTTTTAAAGTCTACCATTTCTCCATGGTGCTTAATTGACGGGCGACTGTGTGTGTGTGTGTGTGTTTTTTTTTTTAAATCGTGTCACCCCAAGCAAGGCATTCCACTGCCACTATAGTGCAGGGGGTTACATAGAGGGATTGGGTATAGGAAATGTCAGAAGGAGGGTGATAGACGACTTAGGATGTACATAGGGAGAGAGTGGGTGTGAGTTAGTGTGTTAGGAGGTGTCTATTGACCTTACATTTAAACTCCTGGAGGTTGTAGCCGTCGGGGAAGCAAGCATGCGGTAGGGAATTCCACAGGTGGGAAGTGCGAGGAAAGAAGCTGTTGGAGTAGAAATTGCGGTTACATTTCATCGGTTTCACTGTAAAAGGGTGGGACCTAGTTGCCAATCTAGTATCTCGTGCAAATTCACATCTGGGGGGCACCAGTGATTTAAGTTCGTCAGAGTAGAATCCATGAAAGTATTTATAGAAGAGGCACAGGGATGCCACGTCACGCCGGTGAGAGAGATACTGCAGGCGGTCAGCCAAGTCGGTATCAATCACATTACAGATTCTTCGCTGTATTTTGTCAAGAACCCTGAGGAGAATAGAAGGGGCACCTGACCAGATGTGGCAGCAGTACTCAATACACGGACAGATGGTGGATTTATATAATTGCAGGATAGATTCAGGCGGAAAGAATTTCCGGGCCCTGCACAGAGAGCCGACTTTTATAGCTGCGGATTTAGCAATGGATTCGACGTAGTCATTCCACTTGAGGTCCGCTGAGAGTGTCAGGCCAAGCAGGCGTAGTGATTTACTCTCTGGGAGGCAAGCTTGTTCCATGCTAATGGGAGGGAGGTGTGGCTGTCTGTGGTGGTTAATTGACAGCAGCTTCGTTTTGGAAGAATTGAATTTTACGAGCCATTTCTTACCCCAATCCACCACGGATTGGAGGTCCTTCTCAAGCTCGGCAGTGAGGTTTGCCTTGTCACCAACACCAGATTTTTGATCGTGGTGAGAGTAAACTGTGGTATCATCAGTGTACATGCTTACTTGTGATCTTATGGTATCGTGGAGATCATTGATATAAATTAGAAAGAGCATAGGATCGAGGATAGAGCCTTGGGGTACACCCGCATTTGTAGGGTAGTTCTGGGAGGCATGTCCGTTTAATACCACCTTCAGTGTGCAGTTAGAGAGGAATGACCGGATTAAGTCCAACAAAAGTCCAGTTATGCCATAGCTTCGCAGTTTCCGTAGAAGGCCGGCATGCCATACTCTGTCGAATGCTTTATAGATATCCAAGGTGACGGTTCGGGCTTTACCATTCTTGTTGAGAGCCTGGTATATATACTCAGTGATGGTCGTTAGCATATCAGCAGTGGACCTGGTGAAGCGGAAGCTATACTGTTTGTCCGAGAGGAGCCTGTGGGCTGTGAGATGCTGAATGTGTGTGTGTGTGTGTATATATATATATATATATATATATATATATATATTTATTTTAGTCATTCACATACAAGCCTGTTTCACTGTATCACAGCTCATTAGTGTGGTTAGACATCCACTTGCTTCCAGCCGGGATCGAAACTCAACCAATTTGATGTCAGTCGAAGTGCCTACTCCCTAAGTTATCAGTGCATGGCTGAGAGAGGAGGAAATTTTAGTGTGTTATATATGTGCGATGTATATACACGTCAGCCACTGGGAGAACTCAATTCATTACTGAAGGGAATATGGGAAAAGAATGTATAAGTTTTTATATATGAGAACAAATTTTGTGAAAATCTATGACAAAGAAGGAAAAATTTTCATATGACATGTTTCATCCTTTAGGACATTATTGGACTAAAGTCATATTTTTTATTGATTTGTTTACACATGTGGTACAGTGGATATCGGCTCGGAACGAGAGACCGGGGAAGCCGAGTTCGAATTCCAGTTGAATCCATTGAATTCACTTACGCACAAATACCCTTGGGAAAGGTATTAATCCGTCTCTTCCTTCCAGTTACGGATTAAATAGCAGGACAGATTGGGTTCTATAGCCTTGGTCGGCAACCAGTCTACCGCAGAAAGCAATGGCAACCTACTGCGAGATAATCTTCTTCCCAGTCAGTCATGTCTCTTTCGAGACATGATCGCCCAAGTGCGTATCATGTATGGCACTTAACTGACTGATACATGCACATGGAGGTGAGGGGGATGTTAAAATTGTAACCGATTTCATTTAATTTCTTTTGTGTTTTATCTTGGGGTGGGGAGACTTATTATTCACACTACACCCTCTTTCTCACAGATACTATGTTGCAAGCCTATCAGTACTCTATCACTATTTCCATAGCAAATATTTAGATGAATTCCATTTTTTTTTATTCCATCATTTCAAAACCTTACTGCTAGGAAATGCTATGCTACTTCCACAGAGTTGAATCATCCTCATTTTCTCCATATTTCTAAATGTAAAGAGAATGTTCCACTGAAATTTTCTCCCAAACTGCTACTTTGTGGAACAGACTCTGCAACAACAATCTGAACCCTTTTCAAATCAAGTGTCAATTGTTATCTGTTCTCCTTATCCTCCTAAACTTCATTTCCTATCACCTCCTCATTTATCATAACTATTTTAAAAGTAACCAGCTTTTTTTTATTCTGTCAGTGATGATAAAGCACCAGCAGCAGACCTCAAGGCATGAAATCTATACTGTTTGTCATTCTGGAGATTGTTTTTGATGAGGTGATCAACTTCTTTTTGATATTAAACTGAAAGATTTTGCTAATGACACTGAGGGTGCTGGTGAGGAGGTGATCTTGCAATGAAGATGAATGTTGAATAATCTATTACAAAATATTAAAAAAAATATAAATTTATATCAACTGGTCTCATTTGAATACACCACACTTTTTTTTTATGTATCTTGGCATTAAAATTATCACAAGTTTTATTGTTTTGAAAAGTCAAAAGAAAGCAATGAACTTAATTTTTTTTTTTTTAAGTATGGTTCAGAAGACTTTATTGATATAATGTAAGACTTTACTGATATGGTGATGTATGAAAAAAGGATAACTGTGCTGAAATGTTCAGTGATATTTAGTGTGAATACCAAAAATAGATTGTCCACTTTTCAATTGACAATCTCCTGACTGTGTTACTTTTCCTTGTAACAGCTGTACAAATGTTACAAAGTTGACCACACCTAACTGATGATGAGACTTGAAACATTAAGGATCTTGCTTAGTGTCTTATATATAGATATATTAAAAACCTGATATTCTATTACTACCAGTATTAAACAAAATAAGGGATATAGATAGAAGAACAAAGATAGTAGTGGAAAATGTTGGATTCCATATTTCTGTATAAACATTGTGGCTTCAATAATTCTGGGAATGTTTTATCATGGCTTAAGAAGCTCCTGTAGAAATGAGATGCAGGTTGGAATAATTGAGGTTACATTTGTGTCCTGAATTTTTGTAACATAATTTTGTATATATGCTGTATGATGCTGTTGAAAATTTAACAGCGAATTCTGAAGTTAGTGCACTTTCAATGCATTATTGCCTTAATAAATTTGTTTCTTAAAATTAAATTATATTCATATTAAAATTGTTCTCACACACAGAACAGAAATGTAATATCAGTTAAATGTAAGTCAATTTTTATTGAATCCAGTGCTTACTGTCTTGTCATGATTTAATAAAACCTAAGAAAATGTAACATTATATACACACACTAATATATATATACACACACACACACACACACACAGAAAAGAGAAAAAAGTTTTCTTTACCAAAGCATTTCATGCTCTAAAGGACTTTATCAAGGCAAAGTTAGCTATATAAAAAAAATCAATTTATTTATCTGGAATTATTTTTCAGTTAAGTAATGGTTTATATTGTGTGTGTGTATATTTGTATATATGCAGGTTTCATTAAAAATGACAGACAAGGTGTGATGATTAAGTTTTTTTATATAATTTTGCATGTGATTTTATGATTACTAAATAATTATATCGGCTATACCACTATGAATCTAACTTAAAGACTGATGCTACATCTCTCTCAACGGAGCTCAATTCGATATATCATTTAAACACAAATGAAGACCTACCAAACCCTATCTGAGACATACTTGTTGACAACACAAATATCATAACATCATCCATAAGACTATGGAATAATGGAGACCTTATTAATAAAAACAAAAAAACTAACACTTAATTACATCAACTTTGAACAGGCTAGCAACATACTGACCGTGTTTGGTATATAACACATACCACCACTCCACATTATACATAATACCACTTACATTCTGTTACACATAAAATGGCATTCATCCTTGAAAAATGGCTAAAAGTTGAGTTGAAAGTGTTCAGATAAACAAAACATTTGGACAATTTTTATATAATTTATGTCCTTTAAAGAAAGAAACCATAAGATCACATGAAAAAATTATATAAAAAATTTAACCATCACACCTTGTGTCATTTTTAATGAAACCTGCATAAAAAGAGATTGCTGGCTAAATATACAATATATATATATATATATATATATATATGTGTGTGTGTATATACATGTGAACATAATTTTAAAATGAAGGGTGTAATTTTGATTCAGAAAAAATGTATTCAGTCAAAAATATCTTGAAAGTACATAGTGACATAGCAAATACTAAAATAATAGTTCTTGTGACTATTAGCAGCTCTGTCATAGTACATTGAGTAAGAGTAAGTCTTCTATCACTCCTCTTTTCATTCAGTTTAGGGTGTTGTCTTATGCTGATAAAGCAGATTGTTTTGCTTGTAAATTCTCTTCCAGTTCAGTTCTTGGCTCTTCGGGAGTATATTTGCCTGATTTTTTTTTACTTAGAATTGGGTCTCTATTGTGTGATATACATAAAACTGCTTTCATGGTTTTCTGCTATCATCTGTTAATCAAAGATCTTAGTTTCAATTCCAATTGGGTTCATTATATTCTCTTAGGGGCAAATACTCTTGGGGAAAAGTATAAATTTATCTCTTCCCTACCAGCCTATTGGTTAAGTAGTAAAACTTGTATCACTAAATCACTAAAAAAAACAAAACAAATTTAACAATCTAAAAATAGTTTCTGGCTTTAAATAAGCAGTAAGTGGTTGATAAACCATAGAAACCAACCAATCAATCAGTCTAGTACTGATTGACTATGTGAATGTCTTTTAGATTTACATTCTCTGGAATATAAATGTATAGAAACTGTCGTGGCCATAAAGTGAGGGATCAGTTTGTATATTGATCGTAATATAAAATTGATCCCCACTTTATATACACATGATTTCTTGTTGATAAGCCATAGAAAACAAATCAATCAATGAAATACTGATTAGCCACACAGACATGTCTTAGATTTATTTACATCCTCTGGAATATAAATGTCTAGAAACTATTATGGCCATAAAGTGAGGGATCAGTTTGTATATTGATTGTAGAATTGATCTACCACATTTATATTCACATAATTTCTTGTTTATCAAGTTCTGATTAGGTGTAATTCCACTATTTCTCCCCCTGTTATGGGTTAATTAGTAAGACTTGTATCATTAAATCATTGTCTCAAAAGGTAAAAAAAGTTTTCAAAAACTAAAAATGTTCTCTGGTTTTAAATAGCCTGCAAAGGGTATTTAAAAGGGTATTGCAAAGCCATAAAAAATGAATCAATCAATGAAACACTTTACTATGCTAAAATAACATGCAATATAATAAAGAAATGTCACCAAATGGATCATATTTTATGCTTCTGTATTTCTACACTGGTTTGGAAACAGAACAAAGTGCTAGTTAATTTATAACACAAATGATAGGGATTGATATTGTATATATGTCAGCAGAAAGCAATAATGATATCTAAGTATGGTCGCACTAGTGGAAATGTTAATACTTACAGTCTTTCACATTTTTATCGTTTATTTTTTTAATTCTTGTACAAGCCATTACAATAATTTATCAAACTGATTAAAGTCTAGCAATACTGAAAATGGCATAACCGTTTTCTTATAGCCTGATAATGTCCAATGTCATCTTTTCCTGTATTTTGAAAGAGGAGGAGAAAAAAAATCAAATGATACTTGATGACTTCCTCTAAGTCACCAGATACTTCCTAGTAATTCTACATGCTCTCACCAAACAGTGTTCAGTATCTCTATGTAGTTGCTGTTAGCTGAAGTCTATAGAACCAGTTGAAGATATATATATATATACTTTTTGGGGGGTGGGGAGGCTGAGAACATGAATTCTAGAATAAATGTCAGTAATTTTCAAGCACATTATTATCCAAGACTTTGCTGCTAAACTGTGAAGATATAATAGAAAAATTTCAGCCCTTTTTTTTCAAGATGGTAGGTAACTTTTTCCCCCTATTTTGTAGACAATCATGGCTTCCAGCAGATAGCTTTTTTATCATTATTTGTGAATTGCTAAATTTTTTTCTAATCATTTCACCTTTAGCAAAGTGGGAATGCCACTAATATGCAGGGGGTTACAGAGAGTAAAAGGGAGAGAAAACACTGGGTATAGCGGGTATTGAAGAAAGGATAAAAGATGAATAGGATTCAAGAAGATAGTGATTGATGTTGCATCTAAATTTTTGGAGATTGTAGGTATCAGAAGAAAGTAAATAGAAGAGAGTTTCACAGGCAGGAGGTGTGAGAAAAGAAACTGTTAGAGTAGAAGTGATGGTTACATTTAACTATTTCAATGGTAAAAGGGTGGGATCTGAAAGCCAATCTAGTAGTATGCTTAAATTCATATGGTGGGAAAAAAGCTTGTCGGAGCAGTTGCCATGAAGATATTTGTAGAAAAAACAGAAGCCATGTAACATTGGTGAGAAAGTTATTGGAGTTGAAATGTCAAATCAGGATCAATTACAGTTCAGATCTTTCTTTGAATTTTGTCAACTACCTTGGGATGAATAGCAGGAGCACCAGACCAGTTATGGCAACAATATTTTAATGCACAAATGAATGGGAAATTTATAAATGTGGAGGATAAACACGGTGATCCAACTTTCCTTGTAGTAAATGCAGCTATTGATTTGATGTCAGTTAAGTGCCTTACGTGATACATGCTTGGGTGATCATGTCTTGAAAGAGAAATGACTGACTAAGCAGAAGATTATCCTGCAGTAGGTTGCCATTACTTTCTGTGGTAGACTGGTTGCCAGTCAAAGCTATAGGATCTACTCTGTCCTGTTATTTAACCCATATTTGGAGGGAAGAGATGGATTAATACCTTGGTGTTCCATTTCAAGTCAGTTGAAAAAGTGAGGCCATGGAGCTTGGGAAATATAGTAGAGTGGCTTCCCATTGCATTTGTCAGGGTTTTTAAACTAGAGTTTTCTCCCTTTATGACACAGGGGATCATGTTTCTCTACATATTCTTTTTCTTTATTATCTGCTGATTGCCATAACTTCCTGTGAATGATAGAAGAGTGGTGGGTTCCTGTTGTCTTTATCAGCGTTTTGAAACCAGAGCTTTCTCACTGTTTTCTGTTATGAACTGTCACCTCTGTATTGAATTGTTAATCTTCAAATGCTTCTTTTTTCTTTATTGTTTTTTCTTTTGCTCTTCCTTCTATCTTCTCTCATCAGCAATTTTGGGGAATTATTGTTATGTTTGTAAGGATAGTGCCTATCTTGTGAACAGAAGCAGAGGTTTATCCCTTGTTTTCTGTTTAGGATTGGGTTTCTGGTTCCTTCTAAATTCTTCTCATTCTCTTACACTTTCAGTAACCCTTTGCATCTTAGTGGTATTATCACCTTACTTGGGGTGAAATGATTAAAGAAAAAAAAAGTATATGTGTCTATGTGAATAGGTTTTTTGAGAAATCTTCCAGTAAACCTTTTCTGACATTTTAGACAAATAGTAGTAGACAGGTTAGCCTATTGTCAGTAGTGATTCTACAGCATCCCCACTCCAAATTTCAGCTGGTCCCTCGGTTACCCCCCCTTATAAGCTTAAAAGATTTATGAATCTGATCAATCTATGATTTTGATAAAATTTGAACATCAGCACTTTCCCTCTGCGTTTTCTCTTTCATTTAGCTTTTTAAGGACACATACAGAGACCAGTTTGAACAAACAAGGTAAAATAACCAGATGGATGGAAGCAGACATATTGTTAGGGAGGGAAAGAGACTTAATACCCATATTTTCATATCTGAAGGATGATATTAATTAGAAATAAAGTCCCCAATTTGATATATAGATACATAGACAGTGATTTATGGCCAAGTGAAAGAATTGGTCAGTAATTATGCTACTTGAATCCCCTCCCCATAAAAAATCTCAGCTCCTAAGTGCCCCCACCCACAATTTCAGAGTTCCACAATCACCATTGCCTATTGTCCATTTCATATTCCTTCACCTCCCATTGAACAGGAGTAGTGGTTTATCCTTTATTTCCTGTTCTTTCTCAAGTCTTTTATGCCGCTTTCACTTCCAGTAGTGCCTTGTGTCTTAGTGGCAGTATTGCCTTGCTTAGAGTAAAATGATAAAAAAAAAAATGCACACAAATTCTGTTTATGTATAGTCAAGGGAAGTTGCTGATTAATTATCATATTCCTTGCTATGTTATACCTATCGTGCAGTTTACACACCTTCCCCATTTATTGAATCAGAGTAGAGGTTTATCCCTGGATTTCTGTTTAAGATTGGGTTTCCAGTTTCTTCTAAATACTTATTTTCTTTCATTCCCAGTAATCTCTTGCGTCTTAATGGTATTACCACCTTGCCTGGAGTGAATTGATTAAAAAAAACAAAAACATTGAGATTAAAAACGTTAATGTCAGGCATTTTTTTGGGTGGTTGGTGCAGAAAATTAATATTTTTGATCTTTGTTTCTTTGATAGTTAATCAGATAAGATTCAACTGACCACCAAATGAATCTTTTTCTTTAGATTTTTTTCTTAGAAAAGGATTTGTGTCAAACATTGGATTTTCAATTAAATCCATTTCAATGTACTGTGATCTTTTTTAATTATTGAGTACATTTTTGGATGTTATTATTATTTCAACGTTGGTCAAATTTACCACCGCAAAGTGACTGCAACACTATAATGAATGTTTATGTCTATTCTTATGTTATAAACACATTGCAGTTATCTGGTAGTAATCAGTTCAATCCCTGGTTAAGGTTGTGAAAATCCATTGTCTGTAGTTCAGCAGGAAATGGAATAACAGTGACAAAATAAAACAAAAGATTTTTTTCTTTTTATCAGATTATGACCATATCACATTTAAACATTGGTTCTTGTCCAATCAATGAAATTAAGCAATGTTAAACCTGCTCAGGATCTAGATGGGTGACTGCTTGGGAATACCATGTAAGCTTGGATGTTTGGCTGATGTAATAAATGATGGCTTGGAATGAGAAGCATTTGAATTCCAGTTGGTTCCTTATTATATTTGTGAAATACTCTCAAATAAAAAGATATGATAGGCTAAACTTGTCACATCCACTCCTACCAATACATATTGGATGAGTATTTCAGTCACTTTTCCACCACTATGACATGAGTTCCCTTTGTTTTTTCTATAAATATTTTCATGGCAATTGAGAGCAAATGAGTGTGTGAATTTAAGTGTACTACTAGATTGGCAACTAGGTCTCATTGTTTTACTGTTGAAATACTAGTTTCTTTTCCTGCACTTCTCATCTCTGGAACTATTTTCCAGTTTCTTGCTTCCCAGCCACCTACAATCTTCAAAAATTTAAATTCACGGTAAATTTTATTTTATTGTCCTTTTTTCTAAGTATTCTCATTCTCTTCCACTTTTTGTAGCCCCGTGTATGTGTGTGTGTGTGTGTGTGTGTGTGTGTGTGTATATGTATATATATATATATATATATATAAGTAAAAGGTTTGTGACTTAGCTGATTGAACTTACCTTCAGCATCCTGACTCCAGAGTTTTGTAAATGGACTCTCCATTTCCTAATCAGAGTATGTATATGTGTGTGTGTGTGTGTGTGTATATATATATATATATATATATAATTTTTTTTATGTTTATTCAGCTATTTATTGCTTCTCTTATATTCATGCAACAACTTTAGTTAGTAACCCTCTACCTTGAGTGGCTCTTGGGTTTTGTATTAGGTGAAAATTTAGTTTAAAAAGAAAATGAAAGTAATATTTAAAATTTCACACCTAAAATCAATTCTGATGTATTCTAGGATTAGTGATGACAATATGTCAGCCTTTAAAATCTTTTTGACTTTAGTGTCATCATTTTATATAAAACACTACATATGTAATTCATTAGTATATTTATAGAAATATAGATCAAGAGCTAAGTATATAAATATAAAAAACTATAATAACCAAATATAACTCATTTTCATTTGAGTCGGCTTCATTTATCAAATAGTAAACTTTAAATAATGCAATCTTTGTTTTTTCCTCAATAGAATTAACATTGGTATATATTGTACTTTTTTTTTTATTGAAGTTTGCTTTTTCATTGTCTTAAGCTTTTTTTTTTTTTTTTTTTTTTTTTTTTTTAATGTGTTTTCACAAATACCATTGACATGTATTAAAAATAGACAACTGATTTTATGGAACTTGTGTGTTTACTTTGGCAGCAAGGAATTAATTCAGAAAATGTTTTATTAAAAATCAATTAACAAGGTCTGTCTGTTCAATATTTTATTACATTTTTCCAGCTTGCATATAAACTGCACTAATCCAATTCACATTGCACCACTGCTTCCCTGCACTTTTTTTTAATAGATACTTTTCTCGGTGGTAGAAAGACAGGATGCGTGGTCATTAGTGAAAGGATGTCCCCCCCCCCCCCCAACAATGCAAATTACAAATATCTCTAAAGTCACACACTTCAATCAGTATTGTTTCCATTGATGAAAGCATTTCTGGAACTTCTTTTAGCATTGTCATGTTATCTTGGATTTCCTTGACATTTTGAAATCTTGTTCTTTATTTTTGGAAAGAGGAAAAAGTCACAAGGGCTGAAATCTAGAGAATATGGTGGTTGCTGGACCTGGAGAATGTTGTGCTTGGTCAAAACCTGCTGCACAAGCCATAATCATTGATAGAACCTCTTTGATGTGGTAAGACAACAGCACTTTCCTACCAATCACTGCTATAAACACTAAAAATGAGTGAGAACTTAGTGTGCTTGCACAACAGTTCAAGGTAAATCTGTGCTAAGCAACTTCACTCTGCATATTTTAGATCAGTTACAATAGCAACAATCTCAATGCTTTATCAGACCTCATATATATCCTGGCTAGAAGCAGTTGGATGTTTAACCGTACTGATGAGCTGTGATACAGCGAAACAGATCTGTCTGTGGATGACTATAAAAAAAAATTTTTTTAAACACTTTCCGCTTCTGCGATATATGCGTTATTTTTCATAAATGAATTGAATTCTTTTGGTGACTGGCATGTATATACACTGTTTATATACAACACATTAAAATTTCCCTTCTGATTCCATGCGCCTATGGCTTAGGGGGTAGCTACTCCGACTGACACTAAATTGGTCAATTTTCGATCCCAGCCAGAAGCAAGTGGATGTGTCTAGCCACACTGATGAGCTGTGATACAGCAAAACAAGCCTGTATGTGGATGACTAATATATATTTTTTTTCTAAAACATATACTGTTAAATATAACAGACTATTGTCTATGCAATGATAACTGTCACCAAATAGCAGACACAGTTCGTAAATTTATAATGCTATTTGGTGACAGTTTTTTTTTGTTTTTTTTTAATCATTTCACCCCGAGCAAGGCGGAAACGCCACTGATGTGCAGGGGGCTACATAAATGTAAAAAGATTAATTAGAAAAGAGTGAGGAGTACAAACGTTAGAAAGGAACAATAGAAAGCTGAGAAAGCAGGTGCGATGACAGATACATAGGTGGAGAGAAAGGGAAGGTTATACGGGGGTGGGGAGAGAGCTAGAGTCCAGTGGTTAGTAGATGAGTATTGACTTTGCATTTAAATTTCTGGAGGTTGTAGCTGTCAGGAAAGCAAGAATACGGGAGCAAGTTCCACAGGTGGGAAATGCGAGAGAAGAAGCTGCAGGCGTAGAATTGTCGTCTGCATTTGGCTAACCTGACTGTGAATGGGTAGGACCTAGTTGCCAGTCTGGTTGCACGAGTAAACACCTGTTGAGGAGGCATCAGTGACTTAAGTTCGTCTGAGCAGAAGCCATGAAAGTATTTATAGAACAGACAAAGAGAGGCCACATTTCATCGATGGGGAAGTGGCTGCAGTTGAGCTGACAGATCAGTACCTATCACATTACAGACTCTCCTTTGGAGCCTGTCAAGAACACTGAGGAGAACGGCAGGGGCACCTGACCATAAATGGCAGCAGTACTCCATGCATGGACGAATGGTTGACTTGTATATATGCAGGATGGATTCAGGTGGAAAAAAAACATCCTGGATCGACATAGTGACCCAACCTTCTTAGCAGTAGATTTTGCTATGGATTCAATATAGTGGTTCCATTTGAGGTCTGAGGAGAGGGTAAGTCCGAGGAGGCGTAGTGTATTACTCTCCGGGAGAATCACTTGGTCCATGCTTATGGGAGGCAGGAGAGGTTGTCTGTAATGGTTGACAGACAACAGCTTGGTCTTAGATGAATTGAAGTTGACAAGCCACTTCTTGCCCCAGTTCACCACAGAGTGTAGATCCCATTCAAGGTCAGCAGTGAGATTATGTCTGTCCACCACGACAGGTCCCATTCGCCCACATATTTGTATTTGGAGACCTCAATGCCCATCACTCTGATTGGCTTGAAAATGCCGTTACTGATCTAGCGGGCATTCACGCCATGAACTTTGCTATTTCCCAATCCCTTACGCAAGTGGTGGACTTCCCCACTCGCTTCCCAAGCATTCCCTCGGGTCATTCCTCACTACTAGATATGTTTCACCTCTGCGCCTGACACCTGTCAAGTCTCACAGCTTTGCCCTCTCGGCAACTCCGACCATGCTGTAGTCTCTCTCAGTATTTCTTTCCAATCTCACTCCCCCCAGGAGCCCCCTACCTATAGGACCTCCTACCTCTACCAAAAAGCTGACTGGGATGCCTTTCGCGATTTCCTCTGCGACGTCCCTTGGGGAAAAGTGTTCGACCTATCAGTTGATGACTGTGCCTCTGAGGTCTCGTTATGGGTGAAAGCTGGCATTGATGCCTTCATACCCACCAGGAAGTATTGCTTAAAACTTCATTCCTCTCCGTGGTTCTCTCTGGCCTGCTCAGCTGCCATTGCCCACAGGAACCATTACTTCCGTCTATTCCGGAGACAGTCAACTGATCACAATAGTCGCCTGTTCATATCTGCTCGCAATGAGTGCAAGAGAACCCTAAATGACGCCAAACAGTTGTTTGCTGAGAGAATGCGACAGCTCATAGCTGACCGCAAGTTCGGCTCCAAGGACTATTGGAGGATTTGTAAACGAGTGCTCAACAATAGGAAATCCTCAATACCTCCTTTAATCCATGGATTTGAGGTTCTCACGTCATCTGTGGACAAAGCTGAGTGCTTTGCCCACAGATTCTCATCTAACTCCACATTCGACTCGTCCGGAGTACACCCACCCGACTTCCCTATTAGAACTGAGGCCAAACTGCACGACGTATATATTACCCCGACAATAGTATCCAGAGTAATTTCAAAACTCGACCCCCATAAGGTGTGTGGAGACGATGGAATCCCGGTGATTGTCCTTAAGAGTTTTTTTTTGTTTTTTTTTAATCATATCACCCCAAGCAAGGTGATAGCGCCACTGATGCGCAGGGGGCTATGTAAGGGTAAAAAGATTGGAAAAGAGAAAACCAGAAACCGCATCCTAAACAGGAAACAAGGGATGAGCCTCTTCACCTGTTCAATAGATGTGTGCTCCTGAACTTTCCCCTGTCCTCTCTAAACTATTTAACTACTGCCTTTCTGCTTCCTGCTTTCCTGCTTTCTGCTTTCCTGCATGCTGGAAGTTCTCTTCAGTCGTTCATGTATTTAAGAATTGTGGTGAACCCTCGGATCCATCCAACTATCGCCCTATCAGTCTTCTACCGATATTCGGGAAAGTATTCTAGGCTATAATCAATGCTGAAATAGTTCATCATCTCACCGCCCACAAATTGTTCTCCGACAGGCAATATGGATTCCGCTTTGCCAGGTCCACGACTGACCTGCTAACAACTGTAATGGAGTACATGCTACAGGCCTTTGATGAGTCTGATGAGGCTCGCGGAGTTGCTCTGGATATCTCCAAGGCTTTTGACAGGGTTTGGCACTCTGGCCTCCTATGTAAACTACGCGGTTATGGTATTACCGGTCGCTTGCTTGACCTAATCCAATCTTTCTTAAATAACCGCAAAATGAAGGTCATTCTGAATGGGCGTTCCTCTTTGTCCTACAGCACGAATGAAACGAAAAAATACAGATTTAAGAAACAATTCGTAACATACCTCACAGTTTAACACAGGAAATTTGAATTATGAAAGTTTCACTCTTCAATTCTTGCTTTTCCCAAAAATCAACATTGAGTTAAGCTGCTTGGTAAATTTGAATTCAAAGAACAGACCATAGTGGGGAGGGGTAACAAGTGGCTGCTGATACCTTGGCCAGGATAGCTTCACATAACAGAGTTATCGTTGCATAGCAATGTTTTATGTCAACACAAGATAAAATCATCTTTGATAGTGGATGTCTTTATGTTAATGTTCCTGTAACCTCTTGGAAGATGGCTCTTGTGAGCCGAAAACTTAGAACCAGCATAATAAAAAATATCCAAATGTTGGACAGTTTTTGTCTTTATTTTCACCTGAAATTAAAGCCAAAATATGTTTAGAATGGCTCATGATTAAACATAATAGACATTCATTGTCTGTTATATTTAACAATATATGTTTAGAAAATTATCTGCTGCTTCGATACACACACACATATATATATATATATATATATATTCCTAAATATAGTTGAAAAACACTTACCTAAAAATAACTCTTTTAGTAATATTTTTAACAAAAATATTTTAAAATTAAGCTGCAGTTGTACTCATAACCTTGAAACGATCATCAAAAAGCATAATAAAATTTTAAACAAACATATCAACCTAAGTAACCAACAACATCCTAAAATAAAAAAAGATAATAATACCAATACATGCAATTATCGAAATCGGAATGAGTGTTCATTACAGAAGAGATGTCTAACTGATTCTATTGTTTACCTATGCATTATTTTCAGCATTGAAAACCTAACAGTCAATAAATTTTACATAAGTAGCACCAAGAACACCTTCAACTCTCAATGGTATCAACATATTTTATCCTTTAATAAGAAGTACAGAAATAGCACATCCTTCTAAATGCTTTTAGCATTTTAAAGAAGTCAGTGAAACCTCTATTGTAAAATGGAAAATATTAAAAAAAGCATGAACTTGTAACTCTTTTGTTTACAGGAAAAATTGAAATTATCTCGTTTCCTAGATTAACCCTTTTAAATAAACAGAAAAAATTAAGTCAATTGCCAACACAGCCTTTTGTTACCTTAAAGTATAGTTAATTACATTTTCTACTATAACTACATTCCACAATTAATTTACTACCTTTGCATTAATATATACTACCATTCTCTGTTAATTACATTAATAGTTTCTCCAAAATGTAATATAGCCTCACTTGGCCATTTATTTTGTTTTACTCTAGCTTGAAGAGATCTAATTTATTTACATGCTAAGATACATATGTATAAATTCAATTGTTTCATTACTGACACTGAAAAAAGTCTGAGTTTTCAAGTTATTTCAATTCTCTACCCCCGCACCCTTTGTAATCTAATTTCTCCTCTCGATCATGACCTGGCTTTCTATTGATTAATTGAGACAAAACCCCTGAAATTACCTTCCCCGTTATTATTTCGATATGGTAACAATTGTGTTTTGTTTTTTTTTTGTTTAAGTTTCTATATATGATTTCTAAGAGAAAAAAATATTTCACTGCCTGACAACTGCTCTTGTTATAAACACTTATAATAAAAATGTTTCTTTCTTTCTCTCTCTCTCTCTCTCTATATATATATTTTTTTTTTCTACTTTCTTTGTAGTTAAGATGTACATTTCAAATCAGAGTAATAATTAAATTCTTAAGATTAATTTTGAAATTTAGTGGGGGCAAAAAGCAAGTTCTTGAACAAGTCTGAAATGAGTTTAAGAGCCTGATTTTGGAAAAACAAAAGTTGTATTACTATTATTGAAGATATTTTATTTTCTTAAACAAACCACAAGTGGAAAATTTATTGTTTGATATAAAGATTGAACCGTGCAGATTTGAAAGTGTTAAAGGAATAATTGAATTTGTTTGAAATTTAGTAAATGCTTTTATTTTCCTCATGCTTGTAGTCTTTCATTTTCCTGAACAAAATTTGAAGGATGCCAATTATGTGGTTAATATATTTATTTTTCTTGTATTGCATTCAAATCTTTTTTATGTCAAAAAGGGAAAAATTTCAAAAGCGGATACATTTTAAAAGTAATTGGCCATTGCATTTTATTTATAATTCAATATTTCCTCTCTGCACCAGTTCAAAGCTTTACATGCCTTCTTTGATTTTAGGATTTTTTAAAAAATTAAAATATCTTTAATTAAAATTTCAAAATAAACAAATACTCTGTGTATAATAGGATCCACTTTGTTCTTTTTTTTTATCTTGAAAATTTGAATGTATTTTATTTTTTGCTATAATGTGATCCACACTTTCTTCTGTATAGAAGATATAAAAATGATTTTTCTTTCTGTAAAATATATCATCTTGTTAAGATTTTATTTTTTAAGCTGTTTTAAACTTTAGACTTGGACATATATTTCTGGTTATTAAAAAGAGATAAACAATTTCTGTGGAAAAAATACAAGCCTGTTTACCATTTTGGCAGAGTAGTAGTTACTTTATTGATACAAATACACAAAATTGCTGAAATATTACATTTGTAATGTTGAAGTTTTCTCTTAGTTTATGGAGCTGATACAAAATTTCTTGCTTTTTTTTTTTTTTTTTTTTTAGAAAAATATATAAAATAAGTTAATTAGTTCTATTTATTGTATGAAATATATAAAAAAAAATGTAAGAACTATTATATCTATTAACCATCATAGACGATCACTCCTACACCCCCCCCATTAACATGCATCAGGCTAGTCTCCCTCAAAGCAAAACACTGCATCTCCTCGGCTTAACTCTCACAACAGACCTACTTCAAGTGAGATGACTATATAGAATCCGTAGCTAAATCCACTGCTAAGAAAGTTGGTTCTCTGTGTAGGACCAGGAAGTTTTTTTGCCTGAAACAATCCTGCACATATATAAATCTACCATCCGCCTGTACATTGATTGCTGCTGCCATATCTGGTCGGGTGCTCCTGCTATACACCTATGTGTCCTTGACAAAATCCAACGAAGAATCTGTAATGTAATAGATCCTGACTTGGCAGCTCAGATACATTCTCACCTGCGCAATGTGGCTTCCTTGTGTCCCTTCTACAAATACTTTCATGGCTTCTGCTCCGATGAACTTAGCTCACTGGTGCCTCCTATATTATATAAATTTACTCAGGCCACAAGATTAGCAACTAGGTCCCACCCTTTTACTGTGAAACCAATAAATTGTAAACGTAAATTCTACTCCAGCAGCTTCTTTTCTTGCACCTTCTGCCTATGGAATTCCCTTCCATTTACTTGCTTTCCTGACAGCTACAATCTCCAAGAATTTAAATGTAAAGTCAATAGTCATCTCCTATCTCACTAACCCGCATCCTCTCTCTCATGCTCTTTTCTCCGTCCACTCCACTCTCATCAGTATTCTCATCCTTCTCTTACTCCCTATAACCTGTCACTCTCTCATAACTTTCCTCCTATGTATGTAACTCCCTGCAAAACAGTGGCAGTAAAATGCTTTGCTTGGGGCGATATGTTTATTAAAAAAAAAAAAAACTATTATAGGACAGAGGTTGTACTTATATTTAGTAAAAATCTTTATTTGTCATATAAATACTTGGCATTTTGGACCAATTTAAATTCTTTAATATTTCTGGTACTTAAATAGTAATTCCTCTCTATTTGTGAAAATCCATCTTTGGAAAAGACTCTCTCTCTGCTAATTGGAGATAGATTTGTCTATTGTCAAATTCAGACTCCTCAGCAGTCTTTTGAACAGAAATAGAAGTGTATCTTTTCTTTCCTGTTTTAAATTGGGTTTCTGGTTCTTTCTAAAGTCTTCTCAATCTCTTTCAGTTTCATTTGTCACTTGCATCTTAGTGGAATTATCACCATACTTGGGGTGAATTGATTAAAGAAAAAGAAAATAGATATCTTTTTGAGACAATGCATCATTTGAGAAAAAACTGCAGGCTTGTAGGAAGATAAAATAGAACACTCTTCCCATCTTATCCTTGGTTTTTCTTTCAATTTAATGTTCCACAGTTTCTCCCAGAAATATGTTTTACTTAATAACAGTGTAAGAATAATTATGCTGTTTAAATATATCTGAGAGAAACTGTAAAATGAAGGCAACAGTTATTGAATTAATAAGGAAAGAAACAAAAAAAAATTGTTTTGGTTCTGTTCTACAGTCAGAATGAACCTTTAAATTAGCTCATAATTTTTATTACTGTACAGAGTAAAGCACAACATAGGGATAATTTATTAAAAGTACAATTATACATGAAAGTTTTCTTTACTTGTTGTTTAATTATTTTATGTCCTCTTTTTTTTCAAAAACACATTTCAGTTGTGTACCTGCATAATTCACTAACATGTTGTCAGAGAGTGTTCTGTCATTTTTCTGCATTTTAATTTTCTAAGTTCTTCAATATTTCTTTGGTGTGTCTGATAACTGATTTTAAATGGCCCCAGAGGGTAAAAAAAATCCAAGGATGTGTTTCTAGTGACCTTTGTTGCCACTCAACAGAACCTCTTTGACTGATCCATTAACCATTATGGTTCATAACTTTTGCTTCACCCTGTATGATTGTTCTAGTTCAGGGGTGGCAACCTTTTGGAGAGTGAGGGCCAAAAAGCTATGTAGAATCATGGAGGAGGGCCAAACAGCTATGGCTCCAGTATCATGGAGAAGAACCATCTTATTAAATATGTGAATAAATTTTGTATGTGTTTGAAGAAAGCAAGGATTCAATATAATTTAATATCTGATGGGAATTTTGTTAAAAAATATTACATCTTAAAAATAAGTGTTTCATAAATCAGTACTAAAAAAAAAAATTCCATTAAAATCGGTTGAAAACACTATTTTATATTCATTTAAATGTGCCTGCTCACGAAAACAATTTCAAAGAAAAAGTGAGGCTGTATGCTAATTTTGATGATTTCTACAAATAAAAAAACAAGTAAAACACATTCTCCAGGTAAAAAGAAATAAATTTTTTAATTTCAGTTCATAGGTTTGGTTTACCTATATTTATATCGTCTCAAGAGTAAGGTAGCGGACCGGTCAAGATTCACTCGAGGGCCAGATGTGGCCGGCCGCTGTTCTAGTTCATAATATGATTAAAATCTTTTGTTCCTTATTGTTATTTAGTGCAATTGTTCTTTTCATAGGTATTGCGTTTATGTGTTTTAACATGTTCACTGCCACATGATTCACATCTATATCCATTTTAGATTTGTTTCTCTAAATAATAAAAACCTCTGTATTATTCACATGTGGACTTATCTTTGTTACTACAAGAAATTTTGAACTGAACTCTGTATTTAATCTCCAAGAGTTGACTACCCATGTCTAGGGATACCTTGTCTAGTTCTTATTTAGTACTGCATATCCTATTGCTTGCCTGATTTCCACTGAGTCTAAGTACACACTGACTGGTGCAGAACTTAGAATTACTATGGCACCAATGCTTTAATCCACTCAGCTCTTGTCCTATAGGATTAACTCATTGGTTTTTAAATTTATTGATAAAGTAATTGTGAGTTTCAACCCTGGGCATGTTAAGTGTGTGTGTGTATATATATATATATATATATATATATATATATATATATATATTTAGTGTATCGAGGCAGCAAATAATTTTCTAAACATATACTGTTAAATATAAGAGACAATGAATGTCTATTATGTTTAAATGTTTAATCATAAGCTTAGAACCAAATTAATAAAAAAATTATCCAAATGTTGAAGAATTTGTCTTTATTTTCAACTGAAATTAAAGCCAAAATACGAAGTTTAGAACGGCTCATGATTAAACATAAGACATTCATTGTCTCTTATATTTAATAGTATATGTTTAGAAAATATATATATGGTGTGTGGGGGATCAGTTCTTGGGGAAGCCTAGAAGTATATATCACTTCCCCATTCTTTTTGGTAGTAATCTCCAAAGCTCTTGCATGTTTGTTTCTTCAGTTCTCTCCACAATGATCCAATTATATTAAGACCAGGATTTTGTTCTGGCCAGTCTTCAAAAAGTTGTATATTTTCATCCACCAAAAACACTTTTGTGTCATGTGATGTGTGCTAAGGAACACTGTCATGCTGAAAAATGTTTCATCTTTGTAGTTTGGCAGAAAATTAAACAGTACAGTATAACCTGGATATAAGAGAGAGTTTCTCTGGTCCCAAATTAGAGCCTGTGGTAATGTATATAAAACAGACCAAACCCGGATATAAGAGAACTTTTATCCGATCCCGGCAACTCTCTGATATCGGGGTTACACTGTATTAGAATATAACTATTTTGCAGTCATCACTAAAAATTACTTTTTGGAACTTTCCAGCTTCCCATGTCAGATATCAGATATTCTTTTAACCATTTCTATTATATAATGTTTTTGCTTTATTAATTATGGGTTTTTGCTTCTATGTGCCCATTCAAATCATTTCTACATAATATTCTCGATACTTTATCAACTGAAATCACAAAGTTATTTACTATTCCTTTGGCTGTCAACATTTGATTGTTTACTGAGACTTTCAGAACATTTCTTTCACCTCTTGTCTAACTTTTGCAGTTTTCAGGTTTTCATTGCACTTAAAACACTTTTAGCAATAGCAAATGTCTTTTGAATGGTTTGAACACTGTTTCTGAAAATTCCCACCCACCTTGCTATCTTGAGGCATCTTCCTCTTCAAAATCATAACCTTTGTCTTTGTTTCAGCAGAAATTTTAGCCATTTCTGTGAAAAAGAAAGAAGTAAGCTAATTTGTCTATATTTTTTAGATGAGGTAGTATTTACATTATTTAGACTATTATCCTCATCTTTGTTGCCATTTCCACAATGTTTCGGCAATTGTATACACTAACTTTCTTCGGGTGCTAGGAATTTCAAACTGAAGCCTTTATTACAATCACTGGGGTATATCTTAAAAGGAATGAGGATGAGATACCCCAGTGATCATAATAAAGGGTTCAATTCAAAATTCTTAGTACCTTAAGAAGGCTGGCGCATACAATAACTGAAATGTTGTTGGAATGGTAACAAAGATGAGAACAGTAGTCCGAATAATGTCAATAGTGTAATAGTGTTTGGCTACAATGATTTGCCAAGGTACCTTACACTTGTATTAATAAGATAAAACAATTCCTACTTAAAAATTTGCATATTATCATGACTTTATCATCTTAAATCTTTCATTGGCCCAATAGTTTTGCATGGACATTTTCTTTTCGACTTCAATCTGGTTAAAGCGAGTATCTTCTGTTAAACAAAACCTATGAAAATACAACTACTTATTTTCCAATCAACAAGGTCCACAGACATTACTGGTGAAAGCATTAACTTGTTAATAAAAGTGCACATTCATTTTCTGTATTTGTCCCATAACTTTTAGACTATAATAATTATGTATTTGAACAGCAACCCTTCTCTAATACATGTTTCATTGAGATTGATTTCTTTAATTTTTTTTATCATGTTTTTCCTCAGTGTTAACAGATGATCTCTTTTGATCTCCTCCTACACTCCCCCAAACCAATCTCTTTTGGTCTTTTCCCCCTGTTGCCCTCCTTTTTATGGACTCACTTATTTGTGCCCCTCCCCACCAACTCTGTGAGCTCATTGTTTTTTTTTTATCCCCCCTCTTCTCCCACTTCATCTTTTTTTTTTTTTGTACTACCTCCTATCCACTGTTGATCTTTTGAAATTAAATATGTTCAACTTGTTTGAACTTTGTACAAGATAGAAATCATTCAGTTTAGTATGTTTTTGTTTTCTGCTTTTATTGGAGGTGAGCAAGTAAAACCAACCAACTTTTCAATCTGAGAAAGAGAAAAGTGATTTCCTTCCTCCCTCTATTAAACTGAATTGAGTGAAGACAGGGTTTTGAATGACTGGTGCTAGTAACTTTTGTCAAACCAATGAAAAAGAAACTTTTTAGAAGTTATATTTTACTCCTATTATGAAACTTTTTACAATTTAGGGTTAGTTGATGTTATGTATGAAATATATCATTTCACCTTAAGCAAGGCCAAAGCCACAAGAGGTTACTGAGTGTGAAAGAAAAAGAAAAAAAGTGAAATATTATAAAGGAGAACAATAAAAGGATTAATTTCAGTGGTGCTTTGGTAAAGTTACACTTTGAAGTGAATTTTTTGATTTCCATATTATCCTATGTCTATGGCACAACCCAGAGTTTCATACATTATACAATCATCAGGTGCATATTTCAAACTGACAGTTTATTAGATTTGAATTTAAATTCAATTGATGTTCATAGGAATTAAATCTTATAGAGTTAAGTTACTGCTTTTTTAATAACAAGATTAAAAATTTTAATATTCTAACGTTACATGTAAATAAAAATTTAAATTTAAAACTTAAAATAAAAAACACAAAATATTAAAAATAAAAAAATGCACGAAAAAGAAATCAAAGAAGCGTAAGTCATGAAATGTAAAAATTTAAATATTCAAATATTCAGTCAGTCAGTTTAGTGCCATACGTGAAACACGCTTGGGTGATCTTGTATCGAAAGAGACATGACAGACTGGGCAGATTATTATCCCGCAGTAGGTTGCCATTGCTTTCTGCAGTAGACTGGTTGCCAGCTATGGCTATAGAACCCAATCTGTCCTGTTATTTAACCCATAACTGGAGGGAAGAGACGGATTAATACCTTTCCCAAGGGTATTTGTGCGTAAGTGAATGCAATGAATTCAACTGGAGTTCGAACTCTGGTCCCCAAGTTCTCGTTCCAAGTCGATATCCACTGTACCACAATATTACATGTAAATAAAATAAATTTTAAATACTGTCAGTTTGAAATATACACCTGATGACTACATAATGCATGAAACTGAGTCATGCCATAGAAGTAGGATGATATATATATATAATACAGCTCTGTTCATGACACATCACTCAATAAGTCCCAGATTATATAGATGGTGCCACTAATAAAAAATCCATATGATTTTTGTGAAGTATTAACCTTCAAATGGGATGTAATAAAATATGGGCTCAATTGGATTATTAGTTTACAAATTACAGTTATTTAAGTGAAGCTACTGTTGCAAATTTTCAAAACAATGGAAAAATCTGAATTTCATATTGATAAAGCATTGCTTTCTGATAGGAGGAAAAATACTGTTCAAGCAAAGCAATGGTGTGATAAGTGTTATTTGGACTCTGCTCCGTCGGAAACAACAGTTAAGAGATGATATGCTGACTTTAAACACGGTCTCACAGACACAAATCATATGCTCAAGTCACCCAAAATTGGCAGTTGTCCCGGAAAACACCAAAAAATTTACAAGTTCATTTTGGCCAATTATAAATTGAAGTTGTGTGAGATAGCAGAGGAGTTGAACATCTGCTGGTATTAGTTTTATTATCCTTAAGGACACATGGCCCAGTGGATATAGATGTTGGTTAGTTCCAGTGACTTGACCCAAAGAGTTGTGAGTTCAATACCAGGCTACAGCAGTAGTGAACAAGTAACTTTTGTATCTACGACTGTGTTTAAAATCAGTATACCACCTCTTAATTGTTGTTTTTGATGGAGCAGTCTGAATAACATTTATCAAGCCATTGCTTTGCTTGAACAGTATTTTTCCCCATCTGAAAGCAATACTTTATCAACATACGAAATTCAGATTTTTCTATTGTTTTGAAAATTTGCAACAGTAGCTTCACTTAAATAACTATAATTTGGAAACTAATAATCTAATTGGGCCCAAATTATGCCATTTGAAAGTTAGTACTTCACAAAAATCATGGATTTTTTTATTAGTGGCACTATCAATATGTCAGGCCTGGGACTTATTGAGTGATGTGTTATCTATTTCAGCATTGCAATGTATCAAGTTTTTTGTATTTTTTATACTTGTTGAGGACTTTTTTTATTGTATTTTTTAATAGCTTAACTTAAGAGTTTTATTATTGAATATTTTACTTAGGGGGATTAGTTTTGGTAAAGTGCATCTTAGTGCAGTGGATATCAACTCAGAATGAGAAATCAGGAAGCCGAGTTCGAATTCCAGTTGTATTCCTTGCATTCACTTACGTGCAAATACCCTTGGGAAAGGTATTAATCCATCTCTTCCCTCCAGTTAGGGGTTAAATAATAGAACAGATTGGGTTCTGTAGCCTTAGTCAGCAACCAGTCTACTGCAGAAAGCAATGGCAACCTTCTGCGGGATAATCTTCTGCCCAGTCAGTCATGTCTCTTTTGAGACATGATCGCCCAAGCGTGTATCACGTATGACACTTAACTGACTGTCTATTGATAAAGTTCAAGAATTTTTGTCCCAATTTAGTTTTAACCACCAGATTGTAAGGGGGATTAAACTAGATGATCTTCTGAGATCTGATCTTCTTCTTATTGTCATTATTAATGCGATTTCTGAATTTGATAGTAGTACTTTTATAACCACTATTTCTAAGGGCAAAATTATAGAATTTGCTATGTTTATTGAAAATTACTTTGCTAGAAAAGTACGTGCAGATTTTAAATTTAATTAAAGATGGTATATATTTAATGACTGACAAAGGATGGTTAGAATTAGGATTTATATATATTGAGTTAGAATTAATATTAATAGAATTAGGATGTACATATATTGAGTTAGAAAATATATATAGTATTTTTTTTATTGCAATGGTTTAGAAATCATTATATTACTATACAAAATTTTTCACGTTTCAGAACAATACTGTTCTTCTTCAGGTCATATTTGAAAATAAATTGTGAAAATGAGGTATTTAGAAAATATAAGATAAATTCATGT
The DNA here is from genome assembly GCA_037127315.1 of Ascarosepion bandense. NCBI lineage: Eukaryota > Metazoa > Mollusca > Cephalopoda > Sepiida > Sepiidae > Ascarosepion > Ascarosepion bandense. The sequence goes on along the minus strand of JBBBDQ010000240.1, from coordinate 1,715,428 downwards.
TTTTTTTAGAAACTGAAGGGGTAGGTAGAGAATATGCTTGTAAGTGTGTCAATATTGTTCAATCAAAAATGAGAATTTGGTAACTATGAAGTCAGTTCTGGGTTGCAAAAGACAACATAAGTATCCTGATGTCATATGTTATGGGATGACACTTTTTAATTTTGTCTGTAAAATACTTAATGGGATCATACATTATTTAAATGAGTAGATAATTTTTAATGGCAGGTTGGATTTTTTTTTTATATTTTGTACTGCCTCATGAGTAAAGGGGCTTGAATGTTTAGGTTAGAATTAAAATTATAAATAATTATGGTATACTAGGGTAATTTGTAGTTAAGAAAACCAAATAAGTATTGTGTGGGTCTTTTATTTTAGTAAAATAATTTTTTAGTTATATTGAAGCATAAGTTATAAATGAAACATTGTATTTAATTAAATTTTAAAGAAAAATATTTTTTTCCTAGTTAAGATACATAGTGGGGTCATATATTGTGTAAATGAATAGACAATTTTTAACAGCAGGTTGGATTTTCAGGTTTTTTTAAAATTAAAGATACTCTATTTAATATTCTAATCCATATATTCAACTCCAATTGCGCAAATATTCATGGAAATGGTAGCCTTGGCTGGCAACCACTCTACCGCAGAAAGTAATGGCAACCTACTGTGGGAAATCTTCTGCCTAGTCAGTCATGTCTCTTTGAGACAGGAAACAAGATAAGTCTCTGCTCCTGTTCAAAAGACCAGTGAAATGTGTGAACTGGACAATAGGCAAACCTATCTACACCTTTGGGGAACAAGTTCCCATGAGAATGCTTCCCTAATAACTCTAATCTTTACCTTTTCAAGATTTCAATTTATATCACCTGTAAAACTTTCATAGTTTAATTGAAGAAAAAAATTTAATTACAAAAGTGTCCTTTGCTCAATGGTCAGTTTTGCATTTCTAAAACATCTGAAAAAATATTTTCTGAGCTTATTTAAGCAAACCAGCTTTCTAATGGAAAAAAAAATGAAATAAGGATATGGGTGGTTAACAGTATAGCTGAAAGTATTTGAAACCACTTTGGACAATTTTTAGATTCATTAAGTTAAGAAAAGAATACTTTTGTATGTCTGCAAAAAAGAAAAAAAAAACTTAAAAATACCTTGTCAGTTTTGTTCAAGGAATCTGCATATACAAAAAAAAAAAGAAAAAAAACCCTTTTTTATAAAATTCCTACACAAAAATATTTCACTGATATAAAAATTAGAGTTCTGATACTGATATTCTTGTTTCTAAATTAAGTAAAATTAATACAAACAAAATATGCTTATATAATTGGGTATTTGAGCAGCAATCCATCTTTTATACAAGTTTCATTAAAGATGACTGTCAAGGTACTGTAATTGATCTTTTTATTCAGTTTTTCTTGTGTTCCTATAAGTGTTTTGTTTTCTGTACATAGTGAGTAAAAAAACTATCCAAATGTTCTATATATCCAAGTGCTTTTTTCAATTTTATTAGCCATTATCATGGATGTTTTGTTTATTTTTAACAGAATATGTAGATTTTTATATACATGTGTCTCTATAGATATGTGAATTTTTAAAAATTTATTTTCCACACACCATCAACATGTAGCTGTTTTCATAATTAATATTATTGAATCTTGCTTTATGTATGTATATATGTGTGCATGTGTGTGTATATATATATATATATATATATACTGTAAATTTGTCATTGAACACACCTCGAAAAATCCACCAAGTATAAACGCAGAGGGGAAAAAAATGGAACCTAAAAAGGAAACGATCTAAGCATGTAAAGCGCTCAATACACTAGTAGAGCAAACAAGTAAATAGCTAACCTAGAGAGCCAACGAACCTACCAAGGTTTTACCAAATTGGATCTTGAGGGAAAGTTGACTAACTAGGCTAAAATAAGGCGATAAAATATAAGAGACTCCGCAACCATGTGATCAAAATATTTTGATCACGTAGTTGCGGAGTAATATAATGATTTCTAAACCACTGCAATAAAAGAAATACTATATATATATATATATTAGTCATCCACATACAAGCCCATTTTGCTGTATCACAGCTCATCAGTGTGGTTAGACATATCCATTTGCTTTTGGCCAGGATCGAAACTCGACCGATTTGGTGTCAGTCAGAGTCTCTACTCCCTAAGCCATCAGCGCATGGCATCAGAGAAGGGAAATTTTAACGTCTTGTATATAAGCAGTCTATACAGATGCCAGTTACTGAGAGAACTCAATTCATTTTACCCATATATATATATATATATATATATATATATATATATATGGGTAAATTGTTGTCATTTTATGTTTTCAGTTTCAAGCATACATGTTGTTCATTGTCAACTGCACAGTATAGTACAGTGAGTTAAGCACTGTGAGGAAAAGAGCGTCATTATGCAATTCACTTACTAGAAATTTGGAAACAGCTGCTTGCACTGGAAACTTCAGTATGGACATTTCAAAGTGTTTGGGTGTCAATCTAAGGACAATGCAGAAAACTTGGAAAGAGTTGAATGAATCTAATGGTGATTATGAAGGTGTTTGGTGAGTGATCATGAGTGATGGCAATGTTATGCGTCCATTCTTTTTGCCACAGGTCCTCAGACTTGACACAGGCCTACATCAAGTGGCTGAACTTGTTATTTAGTTGAGTGAGTGTGAGTTCAATACTGGGCCACAGCAGAGCGAAGAAAAAAAATGAAGAGTTATCAAGAGGAATTAACTGAAACCAAGAAAGCCAAAAGCATGGCATGTGGAATTTAAAAAAAATCTTTCCTCATGTAGTAAATAAAGGGTTCACTATAAAATTCCAAGAAATCTCACCTGAATAAGGCCAGAATGTACAACATCTGAAATGTGAATATGGCAGTAAATATGAGGTCAATGGTCTAAATAGTGTAAGTAGAAAACTAAAGAACTGTTTTTTTAATCATTGCACCCAAGCAAGACAAAACCATTAAGATGCAAGTGGTTATTTTAAATGTGAAAAAATATGGAAAAGAGAAAAAAATTTTAAAGAACAATAAAAAAAAAAAAAACAAGAATTAATCAGACTGAAAATAATGATTGACATTGAACTTAAATTTAAGATTTAAGTTGACTGGAAATCAAGAAATTCAAGTGAGACCTGTATGAGAAGAAACTATTAACATAGAACTTACGCTCACACAGCTATTTCTGCTGTAACATAACGAGACCTTGCTGCCAATCTAGTACTGTACTTACCTTCATAAGGTCTAGGTACCATAGAGGAATGTTTATCCAAATAAAAACCATGAAAATATAAAAAAAAAAACAAAACAAAAAAAGGCAAAAGGCCAGGTCAATTCAATGACAGATTAATGACCAAATGCACAACTATTGAATTGAGTCTCAAGAACAATTTTTATCCACTAGAATATTTTCTTTTATCAGTTTCATTCTCTTGAATGCAAATCTGAATGTCAGAATTTGGTTATTTTAGAAAGTTATTAATCTGAACAAACTTTTTTATAGTCTACTAGGAATGTGGTTTAGGATTGCTTAAAAAGAAAGAAATGATAAACATTACCCCTAGAGGACTGTTGGCATAAAGCTAAAAATATTGTTGAGTTGAGTGAAAACTTCAAAGAATTCTTCAAAGGAATAATTGGAATTCCCAGAACTATAAATGGTTTGATCTGGAATGTTCTATTTTTATACTTTTTATTTTAAAACAGAAGAGCTAGAACAAATCTTTTCCTTGAACTTTTAAGAGACATATTGGTTCACTTAACACAATCAATATTTAAAATACTATAGTAAAATTTTGCCTTTATTTGTTGGTAGGACTTTTAAAAATATAAATCTAAACATTTTTGTGTTGATTCCAATGTTTGTTTCCTTTGTATGTTTTTGTCATTTTGTAATGACAATATTACTGAATTTGTTCACTATATTTTAATTGACTATTTTTTTGCTCAATTTGAATGAAGTTGAAATAGAAATCTGTGTCTGACAATAACATCTGAGTAACAGGAAAAAGGTAAACCAAAATATGCCACTCTTTGAAGTCCTTTTTATGCTTTTCCCTGTATTTAAACTGGATCAGTCAGTTAAGTGCCATATGTGATACATGCTTGGGCGATCATGTCTTGAAAGAGACATGACTGACTGGGCAGAAGATTATCCCGCAGTAGGTTGCCATTGCTTTCTGCAGTAGACTAGTTGCTGACCAAGGCTATAGAACCCAATCTGTCCTGTTATTTAACCCATAACTTTTTTTTTTTTAATCATATCACCCCGAGCACGGCGGTAATGCCACTGATGTGCAGGGGGCTATGTAATAGTGAAAAGATTGGAAAAGAGAAAGCCGGAAACCACATCCTAAACAGGGAACAAGGGATGAGCCTCTTAACCTGTTCAATAGATGTGGGTGGAGTGTGAACCGGGCGATAGATTTATTTACTCCAATTGAAAAAAATAAAGAAGAAATCAAAGTGAGAAGATTGGAAAAGAGAAAGCCGGAAACCACATCCTAAACAGGGAACAAGAGATGAGCCTGGAAGGAATAGGGTATTTGTGCGTAAGTGAATGCAATGAATTCGGCTGGAATTCAAACTCAGCTCACCAAGTTCTCGTTCTGAGTCAATATCCAATGCACCGCAATGCACATCCTTAAACTGGATACATTTTCTAATAAATGGACAAACAATTTATATTTAGAATTTGAACACCTTGCTGTTAGCAAAGCAACAGGTATTGAACTATTTTTTTTATTTATCGCATACCAGGGGTTTATTTTATTTCTTTTTTATAGGTAACAATTACAACTGTGGGAATTTTACTAACAGGTTTTAAAAATCAGAAACTGTCTGTATAAGTGTATAGACATGACCAAATTAGCTTTTGTTTTTTTGTTACACTTTAATGCGTGTGTTTAGCTGATGTCAAAAGATATGAACAGACATGTTTTAATCACTACTTGAAATTGTCTGTGCATGCTGGCAAAATATTTTTTATTGACCAGACAAAAATAAAATTCTATTTGTATCCTGAACATGACTAGGTAAGCAGGCAGTGAACAAAGATAAAAATATTATGAGACTGAAAATATCTCATGGCAAGTTTCATTCTGTCCGTTAATAGGCATAGGAAGAAATAAATGAAAACTTACAATAAATTATTTTAAAAAGGTTAATTTTATATTGTCATTTTAAGAAATATGGTCATATAATGATTAACTGTCTTATTTACATGCATGTGTGTCTGTATACATAAGGTAGGTGTTAGTAGATGACATCAAAATCTAAATCAAAACTTATTTTTAAATAGAAGTGTGTGTGTGTCCGTTACTTATAGACTCCGAAACGACTGAACTGATTTTCTTGAAAATTTACATGCTTGTACTATAAACGTCTGTGAGTGTTCTTAGCTAGGTTTTGTGTCAAGGTACTCCCGATAAATATGGATAATTGAAAAAAATCGGGTTATAGGAGTGGTCCAATTTTAATCAAATTTGATACACCCATAGACAAAGACATAAGAAACGATATTCAGAAATTTCAAGGTTGCAGTTCTTACAATAGTGCAGAATATTGATATATATATATATATATATATATATATATACAAAAGGCAAGATGTTTGTGTGTGTGTCTGTTTATGTCTGTATGTGTATATTTTTTTCAGCTCTTTTATTTGTTTTTGCTTTGGGTTTGGCTCTTAGTAAGTATAATTGTAGTTCTTAGTCTCAGCCATGATGCCATTTGCTCAGAGAATTTATTTAGCCTTCAAAATTCAGTTTACGATGAAAAAACTTATTTGATATCGATACCAGGAAGTCAAAATTTGATTTACATCCATTCATTTTTCTTTCAGTCTACGATTTCGCTTTAACTGGAAACAACTATTGCTTTTTAGTCTTTCGTGTCAATGTCCAGAGAGTCTGAGCTCCAGGACCATAGATTAGTTTTAAAGCTTTCATTACACCCAAGCAATGCTGGGCTATACTGCTAGTATTGTATAAAACTCAATTCAAAGAAACCCATTGTAATACAAGCCACCACTAAATAGGGTATCTTTTTCCATATATTGTACATTGAAGTGTGTGTGTGTATATGTGTGTGTATATATATATATATATATATATATATATATATACACACACACTAATTAAAATCTTTTCGAAATACATCTTTATGGATCTGCTATTCGCTCTCATATATATATATATAGAGAGAGAGAATGATGATAATTTAAAGTTTTTTTTTTCTCCTGCGTATATCAATATTTAGTTTTGTATCATTTCACCATGTTTTTACTGTTTTATCATTATTTCAAAAGACTGATATTTTAATATTCTGTGAATTGTTTTTTCTGCATTTCTGGAAATAGTTATCTGACAATCATTGCTAAAGGAAGACACAAGACTAATGAAGTCCTTCTCATTTGCCAATCACTCTTTTTGTTTACAGACACCTGAAAAGATGCTGTGATTGTTTGTTACCCCGAAGGTTGGGTGGTTGATGGGTTTTACAACCAGTATTCTCTCTAACTGATATTAATATGTCTGCACTGTGCTTAAAGAATGGAGCAAATTGTCTAACACTTATCAGAATGCAAAATGCTTTTGTAATCTTTGGCTCAAAAGCATTTATTATGATTAACACTTCTAATTTGTTTGGTCTGGTTTACTTCAGTACATTTGTAAATTAACCTCACTTCCATACCAGTGTACTGGATATGATGATAAACTACATCTGGCAGTAAGGCCTCTGATCAGGAGTTTTTGAGGAGTGTGGAACCACCTCTTAATTGTTGTTGTTCTCAAGTCCACCCTGAGCTGGGGTATTAACACCTGTTAGAGTCCCAGCTATAAGCAAAACACTATGAAAGTATAAAAATACAAGCAATACATTTTCATAGTAAAAAAAAAAAAAAAGAATTACCAGCAATATATTTTTGTAACAGAAATTACTAATAGTTTCAAGAAAATTAAATTCCGGCATTAAATGACCCATAAGTAGTTGATATGCCATTAAACAAAATAAAAACCCATCCACACCAAATATCCTCCTATCAAAATACGGATTTTACCAGACAGAAATAAAAATGCCCACAGGCACATATATTATCATCCAAATCTCACAAGACAAACTAGAAATGATATGCAAACGCCTCACTACCATCTTCTGGAATTATACACACACATAACCAAACTGAGACAAAAATGCTCATTAGAATTCAAGCACACACACATGCAGACATTAATGCCACAAGACAAAGACAGGTGAGGTCTACCTGACCATGAGAAACAAATCAAGCGCAACTAAAAGTACCAGAACTTTTCTCTTCCTTAATTCATTTCTCAAAAACATTCTGATGAAAATTTAAATAAAAGTGAAACTTGTAAAATTTATAGATGTTTTTTATTTCTTCCTTATACTATTTTTTTTTATTTCTTCCTTATACTATTTTTTTTTATTTCTTCCTTATACTATTTTTTTTTATTTCTTCCTTATACTATTTTTTTTTATTTCTTCCTTATACTATTTTTTTTATTTCTTCCTTATACTATTTTTTTTTTATTTCTTCCTTATACTATTTTTTTTTTATTTCTTCCTTATACTATTTTTTTTTTATTTCTTCCTTATACTATTTTTTTTTTATTTCTTCCTTATACTATTTTTTTTTATTTCTTCCTTATACTATTTTTTTTTATTTCTTCCTTATACTATTTTTTTTTATTTCTTCCTTATACTATTTTTTTAACCCTATCCCAGGTAATGGTAAGTGGTGCTTTTTAATTTTAATTTTTATTTTTGTTTGTGTTCAACTCTCAATGGGTATTGTTCATTTTCTGTTTGAAATATTGATTTGAAACATATCAGTCAGTTACGTGCCATACACGATATATGCTTGGGCAATCATGTTTCAAAAGGAACATGACTGACTGAGCAGCAAACTTTCGCGCAGTAGGTTGCCATTACTTTCTGCGGTAGACTGGTTGCCAACCAAAGCTATAGAACCCAATCTGACATGCTATTTAAACCCATAGCTGGAAGGAAAAGCGAGGGATTAATACCTTTCCCAAGGGTATTTGTGTGTAAGTGAATGCAATAAATTTAACTGGAATTTGAACTCAGCTCTCTGATTTCTTGTTCTGAGCTAATATCCACTGCATCATAACACACATGTCACTAAAAATAGACTGTGAAAAAATATTTTGCCAATTCATTCTAAAGTTAATTATAAATATGGTGACTAATTTTTGATTTAGATATAATCTTGCTTTGGTCTTCCAATACTGGTACTTTATAATTTGAGTACACACATATTTCAAAATATATTTATTATGAATTCTTTGCTTTGAAAATAAAGCAATTCTATTGATTCGTTTGGTTTATTTATTTTTCAAACTCACATGTTTTGACTGTTGTTTTATGTAGATAAAATTGTTCAATGAAACTTTAAAATAAATAAATGGTAAAAGAATAATTCTGCAAAGTTTAACATAACTTAAGCTCTTATTTTGAGTTCTATTGCATTTCAGTTTGTAGGCTAAAAAAGCAAGCTTTTTACAACTCCCAATTAACTTACCTTGAATCAAAAGCCACCACCAAAACCCATCTAGTTTCAAATGAGCAAAATAGTTTTTTTTTAGATATTGTTTGTCCAAATCTTGATTCTTTCAAAATTTAACCTGGTACCTGTGTCAAATGCTGTCAAGAATGTTACTTTAAAACATTTTATACATGTTATTTTATGTTTGTTGGCTCAAAGATATTTGGCATGATTAATGTCTTTTGTAACTATCTGACAAAGCAAATTAAAAAAAAAATTCTGCCTGTATTTCTATTTAAGCATGGCATTCTTTTCAATCCCTATAAGCTCAGCAGTCAAAGTCTTCAAAACAGATTTAAACCAAAGTTTTCAGGATAATCTAAAACAACACTTGCATTATTATTATCATCATCATCATCAAAGCTGTTACAACATGAAGATTTTTCATTTTCATCAAGTACTTCTTAGCAGTTCTCAACAAATTTTTGTGTCAGTTCATGAAAGTATGGATAGCTTTCTAAGTACTTTAAGGTTTTTATAGGAAATGATGGAATTTTATTGACAGTTCTTTTGGATATTATTATTTCATATGATATTGATAGGAAAAACATTTCTATAGAATTTACTGTTTCCAAAGCTATTTACTTGAGCTGTCAAAACCCAACCCAATATTAGTATAGCGTTCTTTTTTACTTCTGGTTTCTTGTAGAAAACATACATCAATGTTATACTTATGAATATCTCTAGCCATTAATTCAGGCTTTTTTTTTTTTTTTTTTTGAGTCCTCTAACATAAAAGTTCCTGGTGGAAAATCTTTATATGCAGTTGAAATCATTTCCAAAATTTTAAATAAGTTGCCACCTTTTAATGGCTGACAACCAGGGAAGTCATTACTTTCTTCACTAACATATGTATAATTATCAATATTATGTTCTGTGAAGAATAATGTGCAATCTTGTTTTGCAATGAAACATCCAGCTTTCAAAAGAAATAATTTTCATGAGACATCTAATAAAAGACTAAGTGATAAGGATTTTTTTATTATGCAATATAACATTTTTGTTGATACTGTGTATTGAGCAGTGACTAGCAAACTCATTTGTTACTGTTGTAATGAATTCAATCTTTACTTCAATCAGGGGATGTAAAATTGAGGTTTTATTGTTTTGTTTTTTTTAAAAACTATTGAAGAAATGGTTTGGGTGAATTTTTATTCATAGTTTTAATGCTGTCTTTTCAGACTAATCATAGTGCTTGACTGATTCCTTCTATTTCTATATCTGTGAACTGCCATGATTTAGGAAAGGTAGTGGAGTAGTTTCTTTTCTGTTTTATCTTTTTTTTTAACTATGATTTTGTTCAGTTGTTCTCCTCCTACACTGGTTACCATCCAAGCCCAGTTTTCCTTGCTAGTTAGCCCATAAATGGAAAAATTGGGATTCATGTGTTTCCCAGAGGCATTTGTACAAATGCAAACATAACAAACTGCTGGAATTTGAACTTGGGTTGCCAATTTCACTTTTAGTGCTAATGTATTACACTACTAGCATATATTTGGTAACATTTCCAATTCTAAATGTAGAATCAGATATATATAAAAGAGTGGTGGTTAGCAAAGGCGGTCAAGCATAACAATAAAGCAGCACAGACAGGCACTTGATTAGAACATCAAGTTTAATGCTCTCTGTTCTAAATTTAGAATTGTCCCATAGAACAGTAACTAATTGTTGATTTACAAATTACCTTCACAAAGTACAGTTTACCCCAGTAGATTAAATAAAGAATTTAGTTTGGAACTTTCTGAAGTTTATCTTAACTATTAGTCTCCTGAAGAAGGCTGGAGGTTTCAGTACCTGAAATCTGATAACAACAAAAAAAAGTTGAAATTAATAATCTAGTTATACATAATATAAGAGACACCGAAACTAGAAATAATTCTTTATATTAATGTAAATAATTTGTTTTCTTTTAAATTGTTTCAAGTCTTATGGCCATGTAGCTTTAAAATGCTTGTTCCTATATGATCACTGAAGTCAAGCAATGTTGAGTCTGTTTAGTACATAGATGGGTGACTGCTTGGGAATACCAGCTGGTGTAAGGTATAATGGTTTGGAATTGTTAATTGGAGAGCCAAATTCCAATTCCTATTAGATTTGTTATATTCACTTACGTGCAAATACCCTCGAGAAAGATGTGAATCCATCTCTTCTCCTCCCAACTATGGGTTAATTAGTAAGACTTTTATCACTAAATCATTATTTCTACACCCGCACAAAAAATCTTAGAATTTAAGTTTTCTGGCTTTAAATAACCTGCAAAGAGCTGATAAAACTATAGAAAACTAATCGATCGATCAATCAAACATTTTTTAAATTTTCTAATTAATATATTAGAAGAAAAATGTACTTTATAAGTGTAGTGAATTTGTTATTTTATTATAAAAAAAAAAATCCCAGGTTATTAAAACCTCAGCTCACTTTAAATACTTGAATTAGAAAAAGGAAAAAAAATAACCTTAAAAAAAAAGCAAAAAACTTTTATCCAATTTTTTTTTTTTTTTTTTTTTAATAATCAGTTCCAAAGTAGGCAAATTTTGGTTTGTGAGAATAACTTTAACAAAGCATATGCCTCACAAAGTTGTGTGAAAATCAACCAAAAGAAAAAAATTCTGGTAATATTCTTCAATGCTTAAATCGTACTCCCAATAACTTTTGATATAGCTGCATTGGACTGAGTTGAAGATTTCATATACCTTGAGACATTTACAAGCAGAGAAATATGGCACCAAAAAGCACCTCAAGGCCTGTCCTAATGCAATCTTGACATCCAGACATTGTAATTTTAAAATTAAGATCGGGCTTTATTTGCAGCAACAATAGTAAAACTTTTGTGTGATTCTGAATGCTTGAGAATCACAAAGGAAGACATGGAAAAGGTCAATGTCTTCGACAATAGTAGGTGCCTGAGAAGGATAGTAATTACTAGTTTAACAAGATCTATAAAAAGAAAGTGCTTTGGAAAAGAGATACTACTAATAAATCCTTTGATATTAAGCTGGAAAGAGAGAAAGAAATCGGTCAAAATGATGCTTATAATCGGAGTTGAATGATGAAGGAACTGAAAGAAATGAGTCTCATAAAATGAAGCACAGGTTAAAACACAAGATGCAATGCAGTGGGGAGAGAGATTTTTGGCTCTATTTTCTCATGAAGAATGATGTAGATAACAATATCTCTTTTGTCCATTTTGGCTGAATATTAATCTGGGTTGTGGTGCAGTGTATATCGGCTTGGAATGATAAATCAGGGAGCCGTGTTTGAATTCCATTTGAATTCATTGCATTCACTTATGTGCAAATACACTTGGAAAGGTATTAATCTATCACTTCTCTCCAGTTATGGCTTAAAAAATAGGACAGATTGGATTCTATAGACTTGGCTGACAACCAGCCTATTGCAGAAAGTAATGGCAAGCTACTGCGCGATAATCTTCTGCCCAATCAGTCATGTCTCTTTTTTTAAACATGATTACCCAATCGTGTATCATGTATGGCACTTAACTGACTGACTGATTAATCCGTGTGTCTTATATGGAAGAGATGCAAATTGTCTTCAGGGGTTTATAGATATCGATAATTTTCAATTCAAGTACTACCCCTGTCCTTAAAATATGTACTTGTTATATTTGCAATTGCATACAAATTTAATGTATATTGAGTTTGAATTCAAGTGAATTTGTTGCATTCATTTGTGCACAAATACACTTGGAAAAGGTGTTAATCTGTCTCTTCCCTCCAGCCATGGGTCAAATAACAGGACAGATTGGGCTTTGTAGCCTTGGTTGACAATCAGTCTACAGCAGAAATAATGGTAAACTACTGCGGTAAAATATTCTGCTCAGTCAGTCATGTCTTCTTATAATAGTGCAGAAAATCGATAATATATATAAAAGGCAAGATGTTTGTGTGTGTGTGTGTCTGTTTATCTGCCTGTATGTCTGTATTTTTTCAGCCCTTTTAGTTTTTGCTTTGGGTTTGGCTCTAAGTAGGTGTAATTGTAGTTCTTAGTCTCAGCCATGATACCATTTACTCAGAGGACTTATTTAGCCTTCAAAATTCAGTTTACGATAAAAAAAAAACCTATTTGATATTGATATCAGGAAATCAAAATTTCGCTTACATCTATTCATTTTTCTTTCACTCTATGGTTTCGCTTTAACTGGAAACAACTATTTCTTTTCAGTCTTTCGTGCCAATGTCCAAAGGGTCTGAGCTCCAGGACCATAGATTAGTTTTAAAGCTTTCATTACATCCTAGCAATGCTGGGCTATTCTGCTAGTTACATATGGAACTTAATTGACTGACTGTTAACCTCTCTTTTTCAGAATTTATACTTCAGATGTGATTCAAGCTTTGAATTTCTGGTGATTTTTATTTTATTGTATTTTTCTAAAATTAGAATTTCTTTACAAAATTTCAGATTTTTTTTACCAAGCAAAATGTCAGTTTTTTTTTATTCTTAGAGTATGATTGATGTTTCAGTGTTTCAACAAAAAATAAATTAATCCGTTTGCTAAAAGGTTACATAATTTTTTTTAATACAGATTTAAAGATTAAATCAAACTTTAAAAGTCCAGTTATATAGATTTTAAAAGATACATTTTTTTTTAATATTAAAATTCTGTGAGACTTCAATATATTGAAAAGTACATTTTTTTTCTTTACATTATTAATTATTTAAATTGAAACTTTCTTATACGTATTTGATTCTGCACTTGTGAGTTTGGAATTTTTCTGCCTTACTTGCAAGTACACGATTACTCACATTTTAGTAATTTTGAAAGCAATATAAGAAAAAAAAATATCTTGATCAGTGTGGCTTAATATTATTAATATGGCTGTTGATGCTAAGAGGTATTTAACATTAGTCAATTTTATCTTGAAAGGAGAAAAGTGTTCATTTTAGAATAGCTTCTGTATGAAAGACCAAATTACATATTTCTAAAAATGGTTTTCTTAATATACTTGAACTGTCATTAAGCCCCTTGTGTCATATATGAAAGCATGCAAACATTTACACACACACACACACATATATATATAAACAAACAAATTTGATTAAAAAGAACTGATAAGACCTGTATGCTTATTTTTTTTTATGTTTTGAATAAGGTGGTGAGTATTATGCACAAAGTTATGGATAAACTGTCAGAAAGTTCATATTTTATTATGGTCTTGTTCAAATACTTTGAACCACCTCCAATCATTATCAAGAATCAAAAACTAATTTGATGTATGTGGTAGCTAGAATTCCTTTGTCTACATTCTGAATTATATATATATATATATATATATATATATATATATATTACACACAAACAGCAAGCAAAAGAAGTGATGGTTGATCCAAAAAGTGTTCAATGCACAATTAAAACAAAAGAACTGACATATATATATATATATATGTATATGTCAGTTCTTTTGTTTTAGTTGTGCATTGAGCACTTTTTTGATCTACCATCTGCTGGTCCAACCATCACTCCTTTTGCTTGCTGTTTGTGTGTATAATATATATATATATATATATATATATATATATATATATATACTCTGATATTCTCTGTACTTAGGCAGCAGGTGTTCTTTAAGACAAATCATTAAACATTAAATTTGTGTCAATTAATTTTAATGACAAACTTTTCAAAATTATGAATAATCCTCCTCAGACAAGGAGGACATTGTTAAAATTTGTCCAAAGTTCATTTTAGAAAAAAAGTACAAGAAATATGGTTTAAGCTTTCAACTTTCTTAACTCATCATCAGGGCAGGTAGACAGCTGATGAGTTTTGTAGAACAAGTGAGTGGTGTGTCATATGTGAATTTTTATTTATTTTTCTATCATTATAATTAATCCATACAATGTCTGTTGTATATATGCACTAGTTCACTCCTGTGTCAAAAATGAATTTCATAAGTCCTTACTGTTATGATCACATTTCTTTTTTTTTCAATTATAAGAAAGGATGCAAAAAAGTTATTAGTCTAGCTCACTTCCTCAAATCAATATTCTGATATTTGGTCATTAAAACGATTTTCTTTTGTGGGGTTGGGGGTAATTACCAGAGTAAGTTGGGCTCTGTAACCCTTGGTGGTATCTGGTCTAGGAGAATAACTTAATTATAAACCTTAGAGAAGGGAATACAGAAACAAGTTAGCTATTTTTCCTAAAAAGGCATGGCAAATTGTAGATATTAAAGAAAGGAACCTGAATGGTCATGATTGCCTATGTGTTTTGAAGTGATATAGTTATTTAAAATAAAATTACAATATCACTAAAGTTGTATAATTACACAAATCTGACCAATGAATTTAAACCTCAATCAATATACTCTCTTTGGTTTTTTAAAAAATTTAAATCATTGTTTTAACAAATCTCTAAAGAAGTGAAATGTTAAATTAAATACCCTTTTCCTAACTGTTTTTTACTTTTTCTATTCACACACACATATATATATATATATATATATATATATATATATATATAGTACCTCTGTTATATCACTGATGCTTATATGAATTCTTCATTATTGATAATTCCTTGATTTTGCATTGTTTCTTTAAATTATTTTATTTTTTTTTATAATCGTGTCGCCCCAAGCAAGGCATTTTACTGCCACTGTTGTGCAGGGGGTTACATAGGAGGAATGTTGAGGAGTGAGAGGTTGCAGGGGGTGTCAGGAAGAGAGAGAGGGAAGAGAGTACTGATGAGAGTGGGGTGGATGTAGAAAAGCATATGAGAGAGGATGTAAGTTAGTGAGACATGGAGATGACTATTGACTTTACATTTAAATTCTTGGAGATTGTAATTGTCAGGTACACTGCTTTACTGTTATAAGCTCAGGTTTAATGGTTTTTGTATGAGAGATATAATAGCTCTATTCTGTAAGTAATCCTTGTATGAATTCTTGACCATTGATAATTCCTTTCTTCCTGATTTTAAATGCACAACAGAGGCTCAAATAAACTTTGTCTTAAAACTTGCAAAATTCTGTATAGTTGTAATTTTTTTCCTCCTGCTTTAAATCTTATTATTTGAGCAGTCCCTTGGTAAAGTTTAAATATGTGAGTAGATTATGTAATCAAAGAATAAGAACCATAAATTTTTCTCTGTATCATTTATGTGCTTTGTTCCTTCAGAATGTAGGTGATCGTGACCCTCCACATCTTCCTGACCCTTGTAGCTCTTAAGTTTTTTTTTTATTTTACCCTCCATTACTGGGTTCAAATGTAGTTGGCACTAAAATGAAAGTGCTATTGCTTGATCCTTATACCCTACTGCCAGAATTTGATGTATCACTCTCTTTCAGGATTTGTTTATGTTTGTGAGTTCAGTACCAGGCTACAGCAGTAGTGAACAAGTAACTTGGAGGGTTAGAGGGAGATAACTCATGACTACCAAAAGAGGCTCTACACAAGGGATGAGAATGACATACCCCAGTGATTGTAATAAAGGGTTCGGTTCGAAAATTCTAGCACCTGAAGAAGGCTGGAGTGTACAACAGATGAAACGTCATACAAATGGCAACAAAGATGAGGGCAATAGTCTGAGTAATGTAAATAGTGTAATCACTATCTTTGTATATTATAGAGATGAGTGAATGTTTTCAGATATAGTATCTTCTCCTAATCTGTAGATGATATATTCTGAGATTTTCCAGCCAATGCTTAAAATTGCAGACAATATTATATATATATATATATATATATAATTTGTTTTTTATTTAAAATAATTTATATTGCAACACAGAAATTTTTGTTTTGAGATTTTAGTTTTATATCTCGTCATCAGGCAATGTTGATAACTTTGAAAATGATTTACATTTGAAAATAGGACGCAATATGTTTGCTTCATTAAAAAGTTAATATGGAGTGGGGAGGAGACAGAAAAATTATGATCTTATGGGTGTGCTTAATTTAACTAAGTACTGAAAAAAATATCAATGCCAGAGAACTCTGGATTCTAAACCTGTTGGTTCTCTTCATCTGGAGATATGTGTGTGTGTGAGCATATATAAATCTAAAGGTAGACACAGAGTGGCAACAGACTTTCATGTTTGAATGCAATCTTCAGGCCATGTGTATCTTGTTTGGCTCAACACAATGCACAACAATACCCATAGCCTGGAAATTGCATTCACTAACAAAAGACTCTTTACAGACAATGATGGCTTTTATGTACACACGTTCTATTTCGGTCAATGAGTACTTTTACTCATAAATACGCCATACCTTGCTGATACCAGCAAGGATCAATAAAATCTGTCAAAATCTTTTACATACCTAAGTGAAATAAATTCTACTGAAAAGAATGTGAAAGCCTGAACCACCTTGAATAAAATGTATGTTATCTGGAAATCTGATCTTCCAGACAACCTCAAATGGCGATTCTTTTGTTTCACTGTAGAGGTGGTGTTAATATATAGTGCTATTGCTTGGACATAAACTAAAAACCTTGACTCTAAGCTTGATGGAACCTGCACTCTGATGCTAAGATCTATACTTAACATCTCTTGGGGACAACATCCAACTAAATCACATCTCTATGAACCCATTCCTGATATTTTTACAGTCTTACATAAACAGAGAATATGCTTTGTAGGACACTGCTAGTAAGCAAAAACAAGAACTTGTGAGTGATCTACCACTCTGGCCACCCAGCCATGGTGCAAGAAGAGCAGGCTGCCCTTAATGACCTTCCAATTTTGATGTAGGACTGTAGTAGTTGTTGTGATAGTCTTATGAATGTCTGAGCTAGCTTGACTGAATAAATGACATACTGTAAAGCTATATTTTTTATTATATACACACACACACACAACTTGAAACTGAGTATCTTGTCCACCAGAAGATTGTGAGACAGCCACATTACTATCTACAAGTCATAGAAAGGCAGCAATATCAGAGTATTGATTTTCTTATTTTTATTATGTTGTGTCTGTTTGTATATTTTTTATGTTTTGCATCAATCGCTGTTCTTTTAGCATTCTTGTTTATGTGTGTGGATGAAATGGGCTAACTCCGACATATTTTTAATTTAATTTATTTGTTTAAACATTATTTTTAATGATTTCTTGTATTTGGGTAGATGCTCTCTCTTTATTTTTTTATAATTAAACAGTATATTTATTTGTATCTACTAGGCTGAATAATCAAGAAATCTTGTTAAAAAAATATACGTCCTCTGGCAAAACAAATAAATTTGTATGTGTTTGTATATATATATATATATATATATATATATATATATATATAAGCTCTATCTGTGATATTGAGCACTTTCACCTATATATGGGTGAAAGTGATCAATATCACAGATAGAGCTTATGTAAATATAAATTATTAAATAATTATTACTTTTCCTTCTCTTTTCTTTTTCTTTCTTTCTTGGCACCAGAAATAGGGTTACAAGTCAAGTTTTCACCTTTTCATTTAAAGAAAACACTTTATGGCTTCTCTTTAGAATATTTGAATTTAAAGCATCACTACTCTTGCATTTTGGTGCCTTTAAAACTTATTTTCAACTGAAACTGTATTTATTTACCGTTTTTACAGCCAGACTAATATCTATATGGGATATGGTTTGTGTAGCATAATTTTGAGTTCAATCCATGAGTGGGTAATACAAATTTTGATTCAGTGGAAACAGTACTACCAATAACTGAACTGTATTTAAAAAAAAAAAAAAGGTAGCCAAAGACATCTCTAAACATGGATAGCAGAATGAGAACACTCTACCATATAGATTAAATAAAGGGCTTAGTTTAAAATTCTTTGAAGGTAACCTAGATAATGCAGATACCTGAAGAAGCCTGGAGGGCACAACAGCTGAAACATTGTAAGATCAATAACAAAGAAAAGGACATTAATCTTCATCTGTCCTTCTGATAAGATAGTGTTACTTAAAATAGCCTGTGTGTTTATTTTAAAAGGGAGACAATTAGCTTATTAGACAAGTTGGTTTAAGAAACATCTCTTTATCCATTCTTGTATTTTTCTCTGATCAATTTTTTTGTAATTTGTTCTTGAATAACAGTTAACCAACAATCCACATCACTCTTAAGTCATAAGAATTTTTTAGTTTCTGAAGATAATCTAATATGAAAAAAAAAAAAAAATTGTTGTACTCATTATACAGGGCCACATATGTAAGTCACCCAGTCAGAATCATCCTGGGTATGATGATAAACTACATCTAGCTGCAAAGCCTCTGATTGGGAGAAGACTGGGATATACATTGGCCAAAATGTCATGAATATGGCAATGAGTATGGTAACAAAGATGAGGACAACCATCCAAACAATGTAAATAGTGTAAATACAATCTTTTTATTTGAAGATGATTATAAACAGATGATGATCTTTTTAGAATCAAACTGGTACTTATTTTTAATTTTGTACTGTGTTGTTTGTGGCTTACAAAAATACAACTTGCCATGTATAATGCAAGAATTTTTTTCTATTCTGCAAAGTAAACTATATTTTGTAAGAAAAGGAAGATAAATCTTTAAAGAACTTTTCAAATATATCAGTAACAAAGACATGGTAACATACAGTGTGCAATAGGTAAAGTGTCACCATTTTATATTTTTAATTTCACATATGCATGTTTGTTTTTGATTTTGGTTCAGTTGTGCACTGTCTGTGGTGGGGAAAAAAAACATCATGACACAGTCTGCCAGAAATTTGGAAACAGCATGCTGTACTGCTTAGTATTTATGGTAGAAGCTCTACTATAGACATTCCAGAGTGTTAGAGTATCAATCTAAGGTCAGTGCAGAATATCTGTAAAGAATTGGATGAGTCTAATAATGATTACAAAGGTACAGCTTGGAGTAGATAGACTAAACTATCGCCCGGTTCACACTCCACCCATGTCTATTGAACAGGTGTAGAGGCTCATCGCTTGTTCCCTGTTTAGGATGTGGTTTCCAGCTTTCTCTCTTCTAATCTTTTCACTCTTACGTAGCCCCCCGGCACATCAGTGGCATTACCGCCTTGCTCGGGGTGATATGATTTAAAAAAAAACAAAAAAAAAACAGCAGCTCAGAAAAATCACTCTGATCATTCTAAAAAAAAAAACCTCCCAAATTTGTTGACGTGGACCTCAAACTCAACATGGAGGCCTACATTAAGTGACTTGAGAAGGTAGTGCTTCCCTGGGTCAAGAGGGTGGCTGCTGGAAGACCCTATGTCTGACACCAGAACTCTACATCATGTCATACAAGCAGGAGAACCCATTCATGGCTGTCAGACTATTTCTGTGACCATATCATCACTTACATTTGTCCACCTAATTCCCCATACTGCAACCGCCTTGATTATTGTGTGTTGGGCACAGCTGAGTGAAAAGCCAACAAATTTTGTCATATCAAAATGAATTGAGGATAAAGAATTATGGCAGCATTCACCAACTTAAACAAGGAGACTGTCCAAAAGAGATGCAGGAGATTCCAAAATTGTTTGGAGGCAGTGGTTGAAGCTAATGGCAATTTTATGAAATAAATTTATTCTATGGTCTATCAAGATAATTTTGTATAATTTTGTATAATTTTTATCTGTTAAAATGAGATATCAGTGTTGTTTTCATTTTTGTGTAATTTAGATGAGAATTTATCCATCACACCCTGTACTTATGTGTTAACTGAACAGAAATGTCTAAATAAAGTAATCTATCTTGTAGCTATTATTTATTATTTGTGGTTATGGATCATTTCATCTCAAATCTGCCAACAACCACAGGTGATCCTCTCAGAAAAAAATTTGTGGTAAATTCACAGATGTTTCTTGTTCATGTTTATCGACTATATATAAATAAATAAATTTCTCACATTTTTTTTATTGATATAAAATTTGTTTCTTATATATATATATATATATATATATATAAAACCATTTCACCCCAAGCAAGGCAGTACTGCCACTGGTGCACAAGGGGTTATATAAGAGGAGAGAGATGAAAGACAGGAACAAGTTACAGGGAGTGTCAAAGAATGGGTGAAAGAAGGATGAGAACACTGGGAGAGCTGAATGAGAGTAGAGTAGAAAGGGAAAAGAACATGACACAAGGGTTGAAGAGTTGGCAATTGACATTGCATTTAAATTCTTGGAGATTGTAATTGTCAGGGAAGCAAGTATACAGAAAGGAATTCTACAAGTGAGAAATGCGAAAAAAGCTGCTAGCATAGAAGTTACTTTGAGTAAAAGTGTTGAATTCATTTTCTTTAAATCTTCATCCTCATCAGCAACATGTTGCAACTCCCCAGCAACCTTGTCTATTTCAATCCTGTACTCCCTATTCAGCTGTACAAGTACAATTTTCATGATTAAAATGCTATCAGTGAGCAGTAGATAGAAAGATCATTGCTCTGGTCATTTTTTAGTTATGGATATGGGTTCATTTCATCTCAAATCAGCCAACAGCCACAGGTGACCCTCTCGGGAAAAATTCTGTCACTGGTATTAAAAAGCGTATTATAAGAAAGTATTATAACTGTCTGGGAAGAGTTATGGAAAATAATTAGTTTCAATAAATAGCCGAATACTTAGAGCTATAAATATACTCTTACTGAGATAGAACACATTCAAACCAGGTAGGCCATATACTATACCAGAATCAAAGAGGTAGGCCACATCCTATACCAGCACTGAAAAATCTATACCTATGTATATATGAAAGCATTTGATAAAAGAGAATACACAGATATCCTTGAAATGTTAGGGAAACACAATCTACTTGAAATTCATTTTATTTTATGTTCAAAAGACTGGGGAAAGAGTCTGGACCAGATGATAGGCATAACATAGGAAGGAATATAACTATAAAAAAGATGAATGAGCAAGTTTTTTTGTTTTTTTTTAACCAGTCATTAAAAAAATTTGTGTGCATTTCTAAGCCTAAAATATCAGAAAATTTTTACTGGAATGTTTTTTCGGAAATTGTTCAGAGCTGATTACATTTGATTAAGAAAACTTTTTTTTTTTTTTTTTTTAATCAATTCATGCCAAGCAAGGTAATAATACCACTAAGATGCAAATGGATCAGTCAGTTAAGTGCCATACATGATACCTGCTTGGGCAATTATATCTCAAAAGAGACATGGCTGACTGGGCAGAAGATTTTCCCAAGTAGGTTGCCATTACTTTATGCTGTAGACTGATTGCCAACCAAGACTACAGAACCCAATCTGTCCTGCTATTTAATCCATGGCTGGAGGGAGAAGTAATGGATTAATACCTTTCCTAAAGCTATTTGCCGTGTGCGAGTGAATGCAATAACTTCAACTAGAATTTGAACTTGGCTCTCTGATTTCTTGTTTTGAGCTAATATCCACTGCAGCACAACACACATCCTGCATAGGATACTGAGAGTAAAAAAAGAACGAGAAGACTTTGGAAGGAACCGAAGACCTATTCCTAAACAGGAAACAATAAAACTCTACTCCTTTTCAAAAGGCTGGGGAGGAATATAAACAGGACAATTATAATAGTGTTTGTAAAACATCCAGTTGGGAGTCTGTTCCACAAAGTCAGTCAGTTAAGTGCCATACGTGAAACACACTTGGGCGATCATGTCTCGAAAGAGACATGACTGACTGGGCAGAAGATTATCCCGCAGTAGGTTGCCATTTCTTTCTGCAGTAGACTGGTTGCCGACCAAGGCTATAGAACCCAATCTGTTCTGTTATTTAACCCATAACTGGAGGGAAGAGATGGATTAATACTTTTCCCAAGGGTATTTGCGCGTAAGTGAATGCAATGAATTCAGCTGGAATTCAAATTCGGCTCCCCAATTTCTCGTTCCGAGCCGATATCCACTGCGCCACACAAAGTAGCAGTTCTTAAATTTGTCAGAGTGGAACCTCCTCTTCATTGATGGAATATGAAGAGAATGAGGATTATTCATCCCTGTGTATGTGGTATAGTGGTTCACTGAGGTGGTGTCATCGTATCATCTTTTTAGTTGTCATATAGAAAATTAGAAAAAAAAAGTATGATAAATAAAAATGTAACATTTTTTTTAAAATGTGCACTTGTTGGAATAAGGTCAAGTCTTAACAAATTAAAAAAAAGTTTTTTTTTGAACAAAGAACTTTAAGTGCACTTCCCATGATGAAGCAATCTTTTACTTTGAAGAGACTTTATGTCCATTAAAAACTGAAACTACTTAGCAAAACACCACGCTCTTCATATTATTTGTGTGTATTTTCTATAAATATAAACTAGTTATTGAGTTACTGTAAGTTTATGTAAATGTCCAGAGACGCTTTTTAAAAATGTGTGTATGTATATATATATATATATATATATACACACACACACATTTTTAAATATATATTTATAAAATATATATATAAAATGCGCTCTCTCATATATATATATATATATATATATATATATATATTTGTGTATTTAGACATCAAATTTTTTTTTTAGACATGTCAGATTAAATAAATTGCAAGCATTGTGTTTGCTTATTTTTAATAAAATCTGTTCATACTTATGGATAATCTTTTGCGTGTTATAATTGAAAGATGTCAGAAATGAGCTGTAATATTTCTCAATGTTCTCAAATGCTTTCAATCTCCTTCCAAGATCATCTTCAGGGATGTATGTTGTGGTAACAAAAAATAGCCGCAAAACTGTGTTGCTAAAAATTACTGTAAATTTTTTCTTGCTTTAAATATAATGGTTAAATTGCTTAGTGTTCATTAGAACATGAAAATTATACAAAATGGAAATTTTTCTATGCTGTAATACCATGGTTATGCACATGTTGATGCATGAAAAATTTCTTTTTGCAAACATTTTAGAACATTACTACAGTATTCATACTTGGGAACATTGAGAAATGAATGATAATAACATCTGTCAATATTACAGCTCATTTCTGACATCTTTCAATTATAACATGTGAAAGATTATCTGTGAGTATGAACAGATTTTATTAAAAATAAGCAGACACAATGTTTGCAATTTATTTTATCTGACATGTGTGTGTCATATGTGAATTAATAAATATATATAAGAGTATAAACACGTATAAAAATATTCAGGTATTAATAAAACCGTGTTCAATGTAGTATAAAGAGAGCTACTAATTATATAATAATAAATCTACATATTATTCTACATTGGTGGCGCTAGGATATATATATATATATATATATATATATCCTTAATCCAAAAGGATAAGCAGGTAGGTAAATCCCAAAAACCCGATCGTAATTAAGATGCGAGATTATTTTCATAGAAATGGCTATTCAACGAATCTGAAAATCAAAATTTTGTATTATTTTATATATATATATATATATATATTTCTTTAATCTAATTTAATCAAAATTTTGTATTATTTTATATATATATATATTTCTTCTCCCCCCCCCCCCCTGAATATGACAGACAAGAACAATTTTAATTTTTTTTATTTAGTCATTCTAACACTTACATTTGTCCATTTGGTAGGATTAATGAAGTGCAAAAATTGTCTATCATCCATTCTCCCAAATGCTTTTGGCCACTTGTGTAGCCATTTTTCAAAAGTGTTTACTTTTAAGTGTTATTAATTTATTTTCATGTTTGACTGTTTAAGATAGTTTTGTTTTTTTGTTTGTTTTTTTTTAGTAAAGAACAATATTCCCCAGGTCTGACAATCACCATGTATTGCAGATTTTGCCCCTTTTTCAAATTTTCCTCTTCAAAAAAATCAAATTCTACTTGAAAGAAACAAGATTTCAAGATGTTGAGGTCATCCAAGAGAATGAGATATCTGCTCACTATCCCAAGAAAGGAGTTCTCACAATGCTTCCATCAATGGAAATTATGCTGTGTGGACACAAAATTGGACTGCTTTGAAGGAGATTAAATTCTGAATTGATATGTATTATAGTTTTCTTTTTATAGCACTAGTCCTGATACTTTTTTATCAGACCTTCTCTTTGTCTAATATTTTCATATAAGTAGAGAAACCTGCACATTTTCTGGTGAACTTCTTTTAATGATTTTCTTTTTTTATTTACTTATAGATTATCAGTTTCTTTTTATTTATTTTTTTTTGCTTCTTTTTATCCTGACTTGGATTTAATCACTAAGTCAACACCTGTTGTTTAAATTGATTATGTGTAGGTGAGTCTGTACACTGGTACATAAAGTCTAGATACCAAAGAGAAAAATTTGTCAGAATAAATGTCAAAAAAATATTTATAGAAAAGTACAGGAAAGTGTCCAAATCCAAGATGCCAGGTCAGGACCAATAATACTGCAGATTTTTTTTTCTTTTTGGATTTCAAGAATTTCTAAATACATAGTAGAAGCACCAGACCAGATGTGACAGCAATATTCAATGTGTGAATGTGACTTTCTTGGTCTTGAATATTTTTTTTTTTATATGATCATTGTTCAAATACTCTTAATCTAAGTATTCCAAAAATGATAAACTTCATTTAAGAGTCGACCCATGTTTTTTCTTTTTTTTAATCCTGTTTTTGTGCCTTCCTTTCACCAAATATCTTTCAGGTTTTTTTTTTTTAATATACATTTAATTTGTTAGTCTTTGCCATTTGGATAAATATTATTATTTATACCTTGCCTAACTCTATAATACACTCTAATATTTAATATAACAGTATCAAAATTATTAATAATATCATTATTTTTATTTTACTTGAAGTCTTTCAACAGTATCAGCAGCTAAAATGGATATCACATGTAACTTGAGAAAATAATGACATAATCACAATGTTGATATTTCCCACTACTTCAAACAAAAGGTTAAGAAGGAAACCTCTATCAATACTGGAAAGAGCAGTAACAGCTATTGGACTTGAGAAATTTTTTGATAGAAAGATTTGATAAATTGCAACTGACAGGAGCATTTGCTGCTAAGTCAGTAAATGCTATAAAATAGTTTTACTTTATTCAAATTTCAATCTTGCTAGCAGCATACCATATATGATGTTATAAGATCTACCAATGCATTTATATTGGTAAAAGTGATGGTAATATTAGCCATTTCTTTATAAGGAAACATTCAGTAGTTGAGTTGAGAAATGTACTTTCTTAAAAATTGTTTTAAGAAAAAGATTTTATAAATTTCAACTGGAAGTAGTACTGGCTGTTTGATCATTGAATGCTGAATGTTTCCTTAAGAAGAGATGGCTAATGTTACCATTACCATGTATGAGTGGGTACTGAAAAGATCTTTGACTAAAAATATGTTCCATTGTTTTGTTATTTGGTCTGATTTTGGGAACTGAGTCAAGCCAGGAACTTTTCACTATCCTATCATGTTTAACTCGATCTGAAATTTATATATAGGCAGCTTCACAATTTGTTTTTGATTTTCAGCATATTAATATCCTTATGTTTCGTCAGTCAGTTCAAGTGCCATACATGATACACGTTTGGGCGATCATGTCTCGAAAGAAACATGACTGGCTGGGCAGAAGATTATCTTGCAGTAGGTTGCCATTGCTTTCTGTGGTAGACTAGTTGCTGACCAAGGCTATAGAACCGAATCTGTCCTGTTATTTAACCCATAACTGGAAGGAATAGATGGATTAATACCTTTCCCAAAGGTATTTACATGTAAGTGAATGCAAGGGTATTTGCGTGTAAGTGAATGCAAATGAATATGTTTTGTGCACAACAGATAAATAAGTTTTCAAGACATAAATGCTTTTAGGATTAGGCATGCACAGCTTGGAATAAACAACCCATTCAAAGATTGCTAATCAGATTAGAACATTCATAATAGTAAGGCTGAATATTTGTCTGATATTTTTATGAGGAATTGGGTTAAAAGTATGTATTCATATCTACTTTGTAAATTTATGACCTAACAAAATAACTACTGGGTATGTGAAATACACCTGTGAAATGAGTCCATATCAAATTCATATTCATATAATCTGAAAGAGAATAAGTTACTGGTTGATGATACTGTTTTTTTTCTTGATTTTTTTTTTCCTGTTTTTCCTAAGCCCTGTCAGCTGGGGCTTTGGAATACAATCTACTACACTTTTGCAGAATGATAAAACCTTCCTAATGAGGTGTCATGGGTATGATAATAAACAGTATCCGGCAGCAAGGTTGTAAGATTGGAAGGTTGTAAGAAGAGTAGAACCACTTCTTAATTGCTGTTGTTTACAAGTACACCCTGACCTGAGGTAGCCATACTTGTTAGAGTTCCACCTATGGTCAAATCGTTAACCTCCAAACTGAAGTCGATACACTATGAAAACAGAAAGAGATTTTTATAATGTTCAGATGTGTCTTGTGGTGCAGTAATCAGCTCTGAGGAAGAGATTGGAGAACACTTTTTTTTTTTTTTTTTTAAATTATTTTACCTCAAGCAAGGCGTTAACGCCACTGATGTGCAGGGGGTTGCATAAAAGAATTGAAGTATTAGGTAGGAGGAGAGTGAAGACACAGATGAACCAGCTACAGTGGGTGAAAGAGAAAAGGCAAGAGAAGGACGTGAACACAGGAGTGAAGACAGTTGCGAATGTAGAGAGAAAGCAAAAGAACAAGATACACGGGGTGATGTGAAAAGGGCTGGAGTTAAGTGGATAAGAGATGAGAATTGACTTTGCATTTAAATTCCTGGAGGTTATAGCTGTCAGGAAAGCAAGTGTATGGAAGGGAGTTCCACAGGCGGGAAATGCTAGAAAGAAGCTGCTGGAATAGAATTGTTGCCTGTATTTGGTTGATCTAACTGTAAAAGGGTGAGACCTTGTTGCCAGTTTGGTTGCCCGAGTAAATTTTCGTGGAGGGGACACTAGTGATCCAAGTTCATCAGAGCAGAAGCCATGAAAATATTTATAGAAGAAACAGAGGGAAGCCCCATCCCGAGGACGAGAAAGTGGTTGGAGTTGAGCTGCCAGGTTGAGACCAGTCACATTACAGATTCTCCTCTGGAGCCTGTTGAGAACACTGAGATGAACAGCAGGGGCGCCTGACCAGATATGACAACAGTATTCCATGCATGGTCGGCTGGTTGATTTGTATATGCGCAAAATGGATTCAGGCGAAAAAAACTTTCTGGCCCAACACAGTGATCCAACCTTCCTAGCAGTGGATTTAGCTATTGATTCAATGTAATTATTCCACTTGGAGTTGGAAGACAGGGTAAGGCTGAGGAGGCACAGTGTATTGCCTTTTAGGAAGGCATGCTTAGTCCATGCTTATGAGTGGCAGGAGTTCAAATTCCAGTTGAATTCATTGCATTCACATACACACAAGTACCCTTGGGAAAGGTATTAATCTATTTCTTCTCCCTCCAGCTATGGTTTAAATAGCAGAACAGTTTTGATTCTATACCCTTGATTGGCAATCAGTCTACTGCAGAAAAGAATGGCAACCTACTGTGGAAAAATCTCCTTCCCAGTTTCTCACTTTAGGCGATCATGTCTCAAAAGAGACACGACTGACTAGGCAGAAGATTATCCCTCAGTAGGTTGCCATTGCTTTCTGCAGTAGACTGGTTACCAGCCAAGACTACAAACCCAATCTTATTTAACCCATAACTGGGGGAAAGAGGGATTAATACCTTTCCCAAGGGTATTTGTACATAAGTGAATGTAAGGAATTTGACTGGAATTTGAACTTGGCTCCCTTATTTGTTGTTCCGAGTCCATCTGTCCTTTCCTCAATCCTCTCTATTTTTAGTTTTCTCTTTCACTCCCTGTAACTCTCTGCGTAGTAGTAGTAGTAGTAGTAGTACTACTACTACTACTAGTGGCGTTGACACCTTATTTGGGGTAAAATGATAAAGAAGAACAGGGTTATTGGTATAGCATTGTAGGGTCAATTTCTGTTTTAATGTCTGTCTAGTATCCTGACTTTTTTTACTTGTATTGTCTTTCATGTGTTGAGGATATTTAAATTTAAAGAAAAATACAGGAGGTTAAATATTATGCAATAGTTCAGTACATTTTGTCTTTGTTTATAATTAATTTTAATTTCTGGCTTAACAATCTCTCAATTTTTTTTTTCAAACTAACAGATAAAATAATTTACACTGATGTATATCTAAGTAAATATCTATATAATTTGTTTCATTTTACATTTCTTGAAGTTGTTTTATATGCTGAATTACCAGCTGGGATGTTTGCTGTAATTTAGCTCCATTTGAAAGAAAATTTGATGCTTTAAGTAACCATAATTTTTTTTTATCAAAGTTGAATGGATTTTACTTTTGAACTGCTGGTGAGACAGCTGTTCACAGAAGCATCATTCTTTATTTATTATGGTTTCTGCTGATTGTAATTTATGGGTATACCAAAAAAAAAAAAAAAGATTTTTTTTTTTTTTTTTTTTTTAAGTAGTGTAATAGTGAAAATAGTGAAAAAGGATGTGCGTTGTGGTGCATTGGATATCGACTTCGAACGAGAAGTTGGGAAGCCGAGTTCGAATTCCAGCCGAATTCATTGCCTTCACTTACACGCAAATACCCTTGGGAAAGGTATTAATCTGTCTATTCCTTCCAGTTATGGGTTAAATAACAGGACAGATTGGGTTCTATAGCCTTGGTCGGCAACCAGTCTACCGCAGAAAGCAATGGCAACCTACTGTGGGATAATCTTCTGCCCAGTCAGTCATGTCTCTTTCGAGACATGATCGCCCTAGCATGTATCACGTATGGCACTTAACTGACTGAATAGTGAAAATAGATTTTGAAATCAGGGATTCTCAACCAGAGGGGAGAGGTGCCCACTGGACAGAATCTAGGAGACAGTGTTTTGGGGTGAGAGGAATGTTACTTTTTTTTTTTTTTAACACAATTTTGTTTATTGAATTCTAATCCCCAAGCATTCTATTAAACCTTTTGTTTAATGAAGTATGCTTCAGTTTATTTGTTTCATAATTAGTCATGAATTCAAAACAAATTACTACAACATGTATTTACATTATAAATCTATCAGAAATTTCTATAAAATTTTAACTTTTCAATAAAAATAATCCATGTAAATGCATATATAATAGTATGGAAAAGAATGAAGATTTTTCAATAATATTTGCATATTATTCTGAATGCACTTTTTAAGTGGGACAATTTGGGAATTAGGGTGACATTTTGACTTGTGGTAAAAAGGGTGCATTCAGCAAAAATGATTTTAAATGTAAACAAGTTTAAATTTGTTTGGTACCTTCTGTAGTCAGTATAGCTTATTCATTTTTATTGTAAAATTCTTTTTCTCTATCTATCTGTTACCTTCTTTTTTTTTTGTTTTTGTTTTTTTTATAAAAAAAAAAATTAAAATTTGAAACCACTAGTTTTAATGAGATGAAATTTTAAAAACTTGATATTTAGTAAGTCAGCTAGTAATATCTTAGGCTTAAAACACATTTTATGAAAGCTATCTGGAAAAAAAAAATTAAGTTTATGAAAATAAACCTTCATTAGTGTCAGTGGAAAACCTTGTGTCAAGTATTTCAGTTTTTTTTTTTTTTTTTTTTTTTTTTAATTATATCACCCAGAGCAAGGCGGTAACGCCACTGATGTGCAGGGGGCTACGTAAAAGTGAAAAGATTGGAAAAGAGAAAGCCAGAAACCACATCCTAAACAGGGAACAAGGGATAAGCCTCTTCACCTGTTCAATAGACGTGGGTGGAGTGTGAACCGGTCAATAGTTTTTCAGAGGAGGTTTGATCCAGCTGATGAGAAATCCTCAGTCAAGGGCCCCATATTGTTGAGGTAAATTGAGTAAATTCTACCTGGAGACAAATTATCATAAGAGCTGCTGTCTTAGTAGAGGAGAAGGACTATTATATTTTCACAAGCAATTTCAATTTTGCAATTGATGAAGTGGCTACACTTCTTTTATGTGCCGTATTCCTTCAGAAGTTGGCAATCATGGCTCTTTTCATCCTTCTCTCCTTTGTAGCTCTTAACCTTTTCTCTCTGTATTTCTCCCAAAACTTGCTTTGCCATCCACTTGCTCAAGCCATCAAGTATGTCACACATTGTTTTTCCATCTCTCTATCCTGTGAGTATCAGATTCTCCAAGCCCTTCTTCCTCATTATGTCTCCCAGAAATTTCAGCTGTCTCCGCTTGACGTATAAGTTTACTTTCCGATTTCTTCCTCTCCAAAACCATCTTGTTGCTCACGTTTGGTCCATGATGTCCGCAGCATCCTTCTGTAGAGCCATATTACTTACCTCCCTTGAATGTTGGAATGAAATGGTTTAGCTTGAAGAGATTGTACTCAAATAAATTTGTAAGTTAAAAACAGCCATTGTAATTTTCTGTTTTGAACAAGCCTTGCAATTCAGCTTTTTTTTTTTTTTTTTTAAACAGATTCATAACATTTCATCCAATACTGATAAGTGTTGATCAGTGTATGACTGTTGTTATAATGTAGTCATTAATCAAAATTTTTTTTTATTTCTATGAAGATTACTTTATTTTTCAAAGATTTGATTTCATTACCACGTTTTAAGTTTTTCTTTTCATTGAAATTGTTCATAATGTATTTGAAATTAATTTTTGCGTGAAAGAATTGGCTTTAAATAGTCTAAAACCAACTTTGACACTTTCACTGCTTTACTATTATAGCATTGTTGCCTGGTTGTTCTGGCCCATTTTGGTGGGAAAATAGGAAATTGTCATTTCCTGGAAATAAATGAATATAAATATACTGACAGATTTCTTATGGTTGCCATTACTTCGGTTTTGATTGGATACTCTGCAATATAGACTAAGCTAAATTACAATCACAACACTATAAAATTCATCACAAAGGTCATATTGTATACTACTATATCTCTACACTGATGTGAAAGTAACCTTAAGTGCTAATTAGCTTATAACACAAATGTTAGGAACAGACATTTTCCTGTGTTTTGAAAACATATATGTACAAGATCTACAACTACATCAACAGCAGTGAAAATATTAATTTTATAAAAGTAAAGAATATATTTGAATTATAGAAATTTGTTTAAAACCTGTATAAAAAATAGTCTATGATCATTTCTGCAATTTTTAAAAATTTGGTACCTAGTTATGCTGAGCAGCATATAAATCATTCCATTTTTATTTGGATATATTTTTGGAGTTATGTTTGCAGACTATGAGCGCTAAATACATTCTTAGATACAAACAAAAACACAGCATAACATGTTTTATGTATTAGAATCTATCCTACAGATTCATAAGTTTACTATTCATCCGTGCATTGATTATTGCTCCCACACAGTGGTGATTCTACAGGGGGCCAAGTCTCCCCTTAGTTTTGGTTGGCCTCTTGGTTGCACCCCCTTTATAAGCTTCATGAATTTATGAAACTGATCAATCTCTGATTTTGATGAGAGTTGATCTTCAACACCTTTCCCTCTGCGTTTTCTTTTTCATCTAGTATTTTAAAGACTTATACAGAGACCAGTTTAAAGAAAAACAAAATAAAACAACCAGATAGATAGAAACAGACATGTTATTAGGAAGAGAAATATTCTCATATCTGAAGGAAAGCATTAATTAGAAATTAATGTCCCCAATTTGATATATATATAGGGGCAGTCAATGGTTTATGGCTGAGTGAAAGAATTGGTCAGTAATTACACTGCTTGAAGCTCCCACTCCTCAGAAAAATCTCAGCCCCCTAAGTGGCTTCTCCCCCACTTTCAGAGTTCCACATTTGCTACTGGTCCCACATCTAATCTGGTGCTTTTGCTATGTATTTAGAGGTTCTTGATAAAATACAATGAAGAATCTGCAATTATTGGTCTTGACCTGGCATCTTGGTTTTGGTCACTTTCCTGCCACCATAATGTTGATCTCTTGTATCTTTCCTATAAATATTTTTATGGTCATTGTTCTAACAAACTTTTCTCTTTTTCCTCAACTTTACAAATTTAAGTGCAGTACTGGATGGGCAGTTAGGTTTCATCATTTTACAGTTGAAATGGCTAGATGTAACCACATGTTTAATACTAACAGTTTCTTGTCATGCTTGTGGAACTCTCTTCTGGCTTTTTGTTTTTCAGTCAACTTTGAGCTTCAAAAAATTTAAATGTAATATCAAACGTTATCTCTTGTTTTCTTAATTCCTCTTCTTTTATTGTTCCCTTTCCTTAATAATGGTTTCTTATTCTCATATTTTTTTAAAAACTGTAACTCCTTGTGTCTTAGTGGTTTTATTGCCTTGCTTGGAATGAAATGATTGGAAAAAAAATAGAACATAACAGACACTGGCTTTTTATATAAAAATTTCCTTTGTTTACATTTCAGGCATCAACAGGCAAATTACAAAAGAGAAAAATATAGCTTAATTCAGAAGCTTCATTACATATGTTGTAAGGAGTGTGTAAATAAATAAATAAAGACCCCCCCCCCCCCCCCGCACCAAAAAAAACATTCTCAGTCTATTACTCCATGGCACTGTTTAAAATGTCAAATTGATTTCAGACTTGTTTAAAGAATTATATATACTTTATTTTGATTTACAAATATCAGATTTGAAACTGTTTACCTCATTGATATTTACATTTGTATATTCTATTCTAAGAAATTTTAAACACATTTAATTAAAGAAAAACAGATATATAGATTTCTATATAACTTGGGAGTTTCCTTTGCTTGTGATGACTTAAAAAAAAAAACACTTTCATATGACTCTCTTGTTTTCACTTATGTGTATCAGATTCTCCAAGCCCTTTTCCTCATTATGTGCTTTAGAAATTTCAGTTGTCTGTTTCTGATTCTAAGTTTGGTCAACTGATAAAGAGGGAATGGTTTAATTTAAGATTATTTAGTTGAAGTGAATATTTAGAACTAATAATCTTGGTCTGAAATCTTAACCACACACTGTCCAATGTTATCAAATCATTGACTGCACATAAAAATGCACAGTTAATTACAGTATTAAATCAGTTTAAGTTCTTAAACATTCTTAAAAATATAACAAAAGCCTGCTCTTTAAAACCTAGCTTTTTGTAAAGAAAAAATGCCCTGCAAAAACATTCTTTTCTTTATTTATATTCATGTAATGAAAGATGATTCATCCAATATGAATCATTTTCAAGCTTTTAGGTGTTTGATAAAGAGGGGTTATGACTGGTCTTTCTTTCTCCTTTGTGTCATCAAAAGAAAATAAAAGGACACTAACATTTATAATGATTAGTTGTTGGCCATTGTATCAATAAAATCAATAGAGACATTCATTTTGCTGTTTTTTTTTCTGACTTGTGACACTGCTGTTTCTTTATCTTTAAGTCCCCATCTGGACAATCTGAGTATAAAAGAAGTTTTAACAATAATGAAGTATTCAGCAGATATTTTTCAGATTTTTTTTTTTGTAAAAACAGCAGAGTTTATGGAGTGTAAAATGCTTATGCCTACTCATAATTTTCAATATAGACCAGTCATACAACTTTCTCCAGCTTGTTTTTTGCTAAGACATTAAAAATGAAGGATTATAGCATTTTTACACAATACTACTTAAAATTTATAGATATGAGATTTTTATTTTTAATCTTTTAATGTTTTGGTCATTTTCAAGCAATCAACACATTTGTAAACAAAAGTTAATTCTCGGTTTTAAAAATCTTGCAAAAAAATGTACATTTGTGACATTATTTTTGGAAAATTAGCAAATTTAATACTAAATTAATCTGATTTACACAAGTAATATCTATTTATAGCCTGAAATTTAGAATTAAACTATTTTCTAAACAAACTTTCTGGCCTTTCCACTATATGTGTTGACAGATTTAACAGATGTGAGATAAAATAAGTGTATAATTGTACAAACAATTGTACAAGTGACATAATTGTACAAATTTTTTTTCTGGTAAGGGGAAGAAACCCTGAAACATATGACTTTGCATATAAAAATTACCATACAAAAAAAAAACTTCAAATATACAAAAAAAAATGAAAAATTATTTTAAAAATAGGAAGGTACAACAATTTGTATAAAACTTCTTAATTTTCGATTAGTAAATATAATTTTTGCTTAATAAGTTTTTAAACTAACCCCAGCAAATCTTTGAAGTATTTTTAAAATATTTTCAAAACTTATAAATTATTATAATAAAAAAAAAAAAATGAAAATAATTCTTTTAAAATGTCATTATTAATCGAAAAAAAAATTTTTTTCTTCACACTATAATGTCCTTAATTTATATTATTTATTCAAGCAATTAAAAGCTTATCTAATAAAATAATGCCATAGTTATATTGCATTTTTTATTTTATTATTGAGAACAAATTTTTGGAAATAAAGGCAATCATCTATTATTTTTAAAAAAGATAATAGATGACTTACATTCCCCAATGAGTTCTGCATTTAACTAATAAAACCAATTTTCCCTACAAAATTTAATTTCTTAAAATTTCATGAATTTACATGGAGTGGGGTTAACAAATGTAAAAAAAAAATATTTTTACCAAGATTTTTTAAGAATAATAATTTCAAAAATGATTTCATTCATTTGGAATAAGTCCTGAAAGTTTCATTAAAACCAACAATTATTTGATTTTTGCAAGAATTTCCAAATTAATGTGTTTGTCACCAGAAAATAACTGAGTTATGTAATAATACGTTTTCCATTGTAAACTCTCGTAACAATTTGGATGCCCGCTAACTAAAATCAAAACAAGATATTTTATAACAATTTCAAACGTGTTAGAAGGGATTTAAAAATTTTAAAATATACTTTGATCTTTGCTCTTAATAATAAACATTTTGATGGAAAAAGTTTGTTTTTGGGGCCTTTTTTATTCATACTATGCTGTTTTTTTCAGTGATTTAGTGGCAGTACCTACATTTACACAAACACATTAAGTAGATTATTCGCTGCTTTCATCAATCCATTTGTCCTGTGAGTGTAAAATTTTTTAAGCCTTCTTTCTTCATTATGTGCTCTAGAAACTTCAATTTTCTCTTCCTGTATAAGCATCCTTTTTGTTTCCATTCTCTTCAAAACATTTCCGTTGCTCACATGTTCAGTCTATGATATTCTCAGTATCCTACTGTACAACCACATTTCTGTTGCCTCAAGTATCTTCTTCATCTGTGAGGAAATTGTTCTGCATTCATTACCATATAGGAGGCTTGATATTATATAAAAGCTCAACTGGTAAACTATTTCATGAAATATTATAGTAATTGACATTATGTAATGTGTATATTTGTTGGTATATATGTGCACACTTTGTTTTCTTAGGATCATGTGAAAAAAAAAATATCAAAGTTAGATAAGTTTTAGCTTAAAGTACAATAACCCTCCATTTAGTTGTACAGTATTAAGCATTAAGCAGAGTTCAAATTTTGGCCAAATCTCTGTTTGATAATTTAAAAATCAGGCATTTAAAGTTAATAAAAATCATCTATCATATAAAGCACAGTGACTGATTTTTTTTTTCTCTCCATTTTCTTACTTTCCTCTCTGGTTTTTCTTTTCCTCTATGTCTCTCTGTTCTGGACCTTTTCTTTTTTTTGTTTGCACTTTTTAGCCCTGTTTTATTTATTCATCTTTTTGCTCTCTCTGAACCTGTTCTTTTTTTGTTCCTGCTCTTTGGTTCTATTTTATTTTTGTTTTTCAGTACTCCCATCCTTTTCTTTTCCTCTTTGACTCTCCTTTTACTCTCTGGCCCTTTTTTTTTTTTCCCACTCAATCTCTGCCCCCCACTTTTTTTTCATTCACTCTCTGGCCCTCTTTTTTTTCACTTGCACTCTGGTCCTCTTTTATTTTCAGGCTTTTGTTTTCTTCTTTTCATTAACTTTGCTATTGTTCACTTTTCTCTCTTCCTTCTTTTTCCTTTCTGCTCTTTCCTGTCTCCTTTTTTATGGATATAATATATTTTGCAAGTCTCTCATATCCTACTGCCTTCATGGAGCTAATTTTTTTTTATCTCATTGTGAGTTTTTTTGCCTCTTTATTATTTGATATTTAATTTTATTATTTGTTTTTGCATTGGTGTTTCATGCTAAAATGGACCTGGCACGGCAAATAGGAATATAACTTTTAGTCTTGTTCCTCAACTATTATTCCCATTATGAGTAGTTTATACCTATTTTGCCACTGATCTCCACCTTTTAGACAGCTGTCTCCTCTTGCTTGTTCTGATGAATGGTCTATTGGCACAGGTGGGATTCTAAAAACTCTCTTAAATATTATCATCACATGTCACCTCAATGTTTTATTGTGACTTACCTAAGAGACTCAGGTGGAAGAGAATTATTTAACTTTTTTTTCTTTTTTTTTTTTTTTTAAATGGAGGATGGAGCAATTAATGTGTAGATGATATTATGTTGTCTATTTCTCTCAACCAATGTAGTTAAGAAAAAAAGCTTGTTTCAGTCTGACATCTTTAACTGTGGGTGAGTATTTAAAATTTCTCTTGATTTCCCTATGTTGATTTTAGTAATACTTTGTTACCTGGTTTTGGGGGTAATGACAAACAAGCTTTTTATTTTTATTTTTTCATAGCTTGAAGGTGCTCATAGCTAAGTCAATCTTCATTGGAGACTTTAACTTAGAGAACTTGTTTCAGTCTAAGCTAAACTTACTAAATATAATAGGTGCCTCATTGTGGAGCAGTTCACAAACTAGTCTACTGTAGTGAGTTTGATCTTTATTGTGTAAATTTCACTCGTAGTCTAAATAGTTTTATAATGATTAACTGACATTTCTCTTATGTTGTATGCTTGGGTTGGGAAAGATGGTAATTCTTTTCTCATATCATATTGAGAATAAATTAAAAAAACAAAAGTTTATTTAATGATAAAGCATTTCTTAGCATAAATACAGTATTTTTATTTATTTCTCAGCATCTTGAAAATTAATTATTATTTTTATACATAACTCATTGTAATTTATTTTTGTATAATGTCAGATATTTTTGTAACAAACTCAAATTCAAGAAAATAGACTAAACAAGAATTGATTCGTTTTTCTTCCACTATCAACAATCTCACAGTGATCCCACTTGTAAGTATTTAAAAAAAAAAAAAATAAAGAAAAGCCCCCTCTCCTGTAAAGTCACTTATGCTTAACAAGAATAACCTTCAAAGTTAATTGAGTTTTTCTGACCAACTACCCTTGAAAATACTGTTGATGGATATTCTAACCCCCCTTCCCTCATCTCTCACTTTCTCTCAAATATCCAATCCAAATCTAGGTAAGTGTATTGACATGTAAAATTCACACATATCTAAGTTGGAAAAAAAAAGAAAAAAATGAAGCAAACAGAACTGGTCAGTTTTATTTAAGCAAATTTGTCTCCCCCCCCCTCTCTCTCTCTCTCTATATATATATATATATATATATATTTTCCATGCACCTATGGCTTAGGCTTTAGTGACTCTGACTGACACCAAATCGGTCAAGTTTTGATCCTGGCCAGAAGCAAGTGGATGCCTAGCCAAGCTGTGATACAGCAGAACAGGCTTGTATGTGGATGACGGAGTATATATATATATATATATATATATACATATAGAGCTAAAAGTTTTCCTCCTTCTACTGAGCGTCTATAGCTCAGAGGTAGAATCGCTGACTGACACCAATTCAGTCAGATTTCAATCCTGGGTAAAAAGCAATCAGATGTCTAACTGTACTGATGAGCTGTGATACAGCGAAACAGATCTGTCTGTGGATGACGATATATATATATATATATATCGGTTACTAGGTTTCATCATTTTGCTGTTGATATTGCTAGATGCAACTGTGTGTTCTATTCCAATAGCTTTTCTCACACTTCTTCCCTGCTCTTTCAATTTCTTCACTGCCACCAAAAGTCTTCAAAGATTTAAATGCAATGCCAATGACCATCTTCTATCTTCCTGAATTTTTTTTATCACCCTTTCTCCTCATTAAAGCCTTCTGATTATCTTTTCAGTAACCCCTTGCATCCTATCCTAGTAGCAATATTGCCTTGCTAGGGATGAAATGATGAATATATATATATATATATATATATATAAAATTTGTTTTGTTTTTTATTTAAGACTAATATAGTTTACATCAGAAATTTCTATGTTTTGAGATTTTTACCTCATCTTTGGGCAATGTTATCTCATTGTTTTGAAAATGATTTTCATTTGAATATAAGAAAGAATACATTTGTTATTTATGGATGTGGGAAGAGAGAAAAATTTGTGTGTGTGTTTTTATATATATATATATATATATATATATCGTGTTGAGTTGTGACAATGTTTAGTGCCAAGACTTTTTTCTTTTTTTTTCAGTAGTTTTCCTGATAAAAGGTATTTTAGCAAGCTGTTTTTTTTTTTACTATAAAGTGCTTGATATATATATATATATATATATATATAGTATGAAATACTGTCACCACTTGCTGTTGACCTAAGTGTCAAGTTTTAGATTTGCATATGCTATATCCCTGATATTGAGCACTTTAACCCATAAATATAGCATTCCTAAAAATTCAAGACATAATCAAGCATAATCTTCCTCTCAATATTTTATATTGCTCTGGATAATATCCATTGAGCTCTCTATTTTTATCTAATTGATATTTTATATTAATTAAAATATTTTGGGTTATCCACTCCGTCTTCATGGTTGCCATTCTCTCCTAATATATATATATATATATATATATATATATATATATATATATATAAACATGTTACGGAAATTAACGAATTTTAATAATTCATTACAAATTGTCGGTTGCTTATAACCAATTTTTGTTAAAATTCGTTAATTTCCATAACATGTTTACATTTGTTGACATTACGATACATTTCAGAGCAGATATGCTTGTTTGCGATAGATTGAAAATTGTGTTATATAAGCATGATAAAAACCTCGCCTGATCAAGAGGCTATTCGTGGTCAAGACGGTACCAGATCAAATGGTATGCTTCCCCTATGTAATAGGGGTCGCAGGTTCGAATCCTGCTGGGTAGCCCACATTTTCGTAATAAAAATTTATCGTAAATAATCAGGCCGGTAGATATAAATATAAAAATACTGTTTAATTAAAAACAGAATATCTACTTAAATATGAGTATTGGTAAAAATAATGTTCAAAATAATTCATATATATATATCTCCAAATGAATACAAACGAAGAAAATAATTGCAGTGTTCAAAATATTAATTTAAAACAGTGCTCAATATAAAAATAAAGCAACAAATATTGATTACGTTAGAGAATGTGCAAATTACAAATTACTAAAAAATTGTGCATTTTATTTTGACATTGAAAGAACGTCTCATCAATGTTGAAACAAAATGTACAATTTTGTAGTAGTTTGTAATTTGTACATGTTCGAATGTAATAATTAATAACATATATATATATATAAAGTTAGCAAACAACACTATAAATATTCCCAAAACTGCACTTGAATCCACAATTTCTACTCAATAGCCCCTGGAATAATTTGAAACTTAACTGTTACCACTCACCAAATTAATTGTTAGAACAATACAAGAGATTACTGACAATGCATAATTGATCTCTATATATAAATCCATCAGTTAATTGGCATACATGATACATGCTTGTGTATAGGCATAGATTTTCCAGCAGTAGGTTGCCATTAATTTCTGCAGTAGACTGGTTGCCCACCAAGGCTATAAAAACCCAATCTGTTATGTTATTCAAGCATAGCTGGAGAGAGAAGCAATGGATTCATACCTTTCCCAAGGGTATTTGCATGTAAGTGAATGCAATGAAATCAATTGGAATTCAAACTCTGCTCTCTGATTTCTTGTTCTGAGTCTGTATCTACTGCACCACGACACACATCTGTATGTATGTATATATATATATGTCTATTGAACAGGTGTAGAGGCTCATCTCTTGTTCCTTGTTTAGGATGTGGTTTCCAGTTTTTTCTTTTCCAATCTTTTCACTTTTTTTTTTTTTGTTTTTTTTTGTTTATTTTTTTCAATTGGAGTAGATAGACTAAACTATCGCCCGGTTCACACTCCACCCACATCTATTGAACAGGTGTAGAGGCTCATTCCTTGTTCCCTGTTTAGGATGTGGTTTCTGGTTTTCTCTTTTCCAATCTTTTCACTCTTACGTAGCCCCCTGCACATCAGTGGTGTTACCGCCTTGCTTGGGGTGATATGATTAAAAAAATATATATATATATATATATATATATATATATATATATATATATCTATAGTTGACCAAAAAGGGAAGCACATATAGCCTGACAATTGAGTTCAAGCATGAAACACTATTGTCTCTGTGAGTTAACTTCAATGTCTTTTGTTAAAGTATCTTTTTATCAAGTGGATGAGTGGTGCCTGGGGGAGTTAAAATTTCAGTTCTCAGCAGAGGTACCAATCTATGCATAAAAGATACTGTTGTTTTTTATTCATATATTTTTGTTTGGGGTACCATGCAAGTGTTTCTAATAATAGTCTCTCTCAGAATACAAAAATAAACTTTGTCATTATGACTGCATGTAATAGTGGGGTTGCTGTGCACACTGAGGATCTGAACAATTCCCTTCACATATTGGGGTTGAAAGCTGGAGAGGTACTCATCTATTCATACAGAGCTTAGCATTAATTGGACTTGACAGCACCTATCCCTCTCCAGATCAGATCATAGCTGAAGGCTCTCTTTGGTTACAGACATGTGGCCATTGATTATATTAGGGGAATCATCTATCCTTGCCTTTGACTTCAGTCTAGGATGTTGTCTGTCCAGTGATGTCATCACCATATTGGTTGCAATCATAAATAAATAATAGAATTATGTATAGAGAGAGCTACTTAATATTAGTTATGTGCTATACATAATACACACTTGGGTAATCATGTCTCAAAAGAGACATGGCTAACTAGATCATAAGATATTCCTGCAGTAGGTTGCCATGACTTTCTGCAGTAGACTGGTTGCCAACCAGGGATTTAGAACCCAATCTGTCTTGCTATTTAACCCATATCTGAAGGAAAGAGATGGATTAATACCATTTCCAAGGGTATTTGTGCATAAGTGAATGCAATGAATTCAACTGAAAGTCAAACTCAGCTCTCTGAGTTCTTATCCTGAGTTGATATCTAATGCACCACAAATGCACATTCACTACCAAATATACACAGCAAAAAAATGCATGTCAAGCAGTGGGATTGGGTCACATTATACATAAATATAGTCGTAAAAAAATTATTATACTTTGGTTTGTTTTTTTAATATCAAATATCACTGCTTTTTTAAAAGAAATTTTTATGTCATTTCCCTCCAAGAAAAGCAGTAAAGTTAATAGGATTCAAGAAGTTACAAAGTGTTAGAGTATATGAGAAAAACTACTATTAAGGAGAGAGGACAATAAAAGAATTAAAAAAAAAAAAAAGCAGATTAAAAGAATTAAAGTAATGATTAACATAGCATTTGAATTTTTGAAGATCAAATTTGACTTTGAGATAAGAAGCCAGAAGAGTGTTCTACAAGGGAAAAGCGTCAGAAAGAAACTGTCGGCATGTAACTTACGGTTATTTATGGCCAATTCAACTGTAAATTGATCAGACCTTGCTAATAACAATCACTTTTTACATCTGGTCACCTAACTCTCCATACTGTAAACCCCTTGATTATTATATGTGGGGTGCAGTTGAGAAAGAGACCAACAAAACTCCTTGTAAGATCAAAGATGAAGTGAAGGCAAGGATTATGGCAGCATTCACCAACTTAAACAAGGAGACTGTCTGGAAGAGATGCATGGGGATTTTGAAGTCATCTAGAGGTTTAAGCCAATGGTGATTTTATTGAATAAATAGACTCTTCAGTATTTCAAGATAATTTTGTGGAATTTTTGTAAATATATCTGTTAAGATGAGATGTCAGTGTTATTTTTAGTTTGGGTAATTTAGATTACAATTTATCCATCACATTGAAAGTGATTGCAATGAATTCAACTGAAAATTTGAAAAATCACTCTTCGATTTCTCATTCCAAGCTGATATCCATTGCACCACAACACACTAAGGAATATGTATATTTTTTTTTTTTTTTTTAATCATATCACCCCGAGCAAGGCGCTAACGCCACTGGCGTGCAGGGAGCTACGTAAGAGTGAAAAGATTTGAAAAGAGAAAGCCGGAAACCACATCCTAAATAGGAAACAAGGGATAAATAAGCCTCTTCACCCGTTCAATAGATGTGGGTGGAGTGTAAACCGGGCGATAGTTTAGTCTATCTACTCCAATTGAAAAAAAAAAAAGAAAAGAAAAAAAAATAAGAGTAAAAGTTTGGAAAAGAGAAAGCCGGAAGCCACATCCTAAGCAGGAAACAAGGGATAAGCCTCTTCACCCCTTCAATAGACGTGGGTGGAGTGTAAACCGGGCGATTTTTGCTCTCTGGCTATCTTCAGGTGTCTGTCAATCAGGGTAATCTTCAAGGAACTTTAAACTGAACCCTTTATTTTGATCTACAGATGATTGTTCTCTCTTCAATATCCATGTCTCAGAATATCTCAATATTTATTTAATGCTGCTATGTTATTGTTCATCCAGCTTCCAACAAATCTGATTTTGTACTACCCAGCCCAAGGATTAAACCCACAATATATCACCAAATTCACAAACCAATGCTTCAAACCACAAAGCTATTGTCCCATGGCAAATACATTTATATGTGAAAATAATTTACTGCATATGATCAGAACATTATTAATTTGACTAGTGGAACCTAAAGAAATTTCATGGTGGTTTTATTAAATGAAAAAATACATTTATTTTTACATAATACAAACAAAATATTTGTATATTTAACATTTATATATTATTAAAAAATGTGTTCAATTTAAATCTAATTCCAGTTTTATTCATGTATCAGTCAGTTAAGTGCCATACGTAACACACGCTTGGGTGATCATGTCTCGAAAGAGACATGACTGACTGGGCAGAAGACTATCCCGCAGCAGGTTGCCATTGCTTTCTGCAGTAGACTGGTTGCCGACCAAGGATATAGAACCCAATCTGTCCGGCTACTTAACCCATAACTGGAAGGAATATATATATATATATATATATATATATAAATAAAGCTGCTTAGGTCGGTGTCTGTCTTTTGATCTTTTCTTAATTTGTTTCATTTTTCCACCATTGAATTTTTTCTCTTGATTTTGTTCTATTGGTTATTAGTTTTACTATTTATGGAAGGAATTTTTTATTTGGTAAAAAAACCTTGATGAAAAATACAAATGTAGAGGTAACATTTAATTTATATGAGTGCACAGCAAAGACAGATGACACAAGCTGAATTTAAGAATAAACAATAAATTTATTGTTAACACAAAATAATGAAATGAATTACAGAAGACAAATTAAGTGCATTGTGTTTCAAATGTTGGCCCATAACATATATGTAAAAAAATAATTGAAATATGTCATTTTACAATAAAAATTATAATGCTGCATAAGGTTCCCAGAACAGAAAACTACATGAAAAATAGTTCTCTGAATAGTTTTCAAAGAATTGGTACAATTTTCGAAGCAAAGTTCATGGTAACAGCAAAGAATAGAATAATCACATCTGCCAAGACTTTTCCTTGATATGAGAGTGACTTTGATGTTCTTTTTAATTCTTGTCTGGTGGTTGTCATATTTCTTCTGTATTGGTTTCAGCAGCAGATATTCGTAGACGCTGTTCCGGCGGCAGATATTCGTAGACTCATTGTGTTAAATCCATGCCTCTTTTTGTAGCCTTCAAGTAGGCTCCAAATTCACTTGTCGGAACTTGGAGGGAAACTATTTGATTGGTTCTGGATGTAAAACAAATACAAAAACTA
Organism: Ascarosepion bandense; assembly: GCA_037127315.1. Classification (NCBI taxonomy): domain Eukaryota; kingdom Metazoa; phylum Mollusca; class Cephalopoda; order Sepiida; family Sepiidae; genus Ascarosepion; species Ascarosepion bandense. The sequence continues at coordinate 1,671,074 of JBBBDQ010000240.1, read as the reverse complement.
GGCAGGAGCTCTATGTATTGTCTACTTTCTCTCATAAAACATACAAGACTTGCTTAGATAGCTTAAATTTCTTCTATTACTTTTTTTTTTCTTTGGTCATTTGATAGAGTTTGTATTAGTTTTACCAATTGTCGTATTGCTGAGGTGGCAGTACAATACCAGATGATGTCTGCTGAAATATCTACAACCCTATGTCCATGCTAATGGATATTAGGTACAAACAAGACAAACACAGATAAGACAGGACAACAATAATTAGAAAGAGAAGAGAGGTTAAGTTGTTAAAGTTACAGAGGTCACTGTTTGATAATAATTGTCAATGTCACTCCGGATTCCTGGCTGCGATTAATCTTTATTTATATAACCATTTTGGTCCACAGACAATTCCATCTTTGCGAGCACTGTAGGGTTCTACAACAGTTGTTTTTTTTTTGGTTTTTGGTCATATAAGGTTTTTGTTAGTTTTACCAACACTTTGGGTTTTTGTGATGTATATATTATTTTTTACTTGTATCTCTTGATATAAAGTGTACAATGAATAATCTTTTCGAACATATCTTGTATATTTCATCGTTTTCGGTAGTTCAACAAATTGATCAGTCTATTATTTTCTCTTGACTCAGGTTTTTTATGTCTTGTTTTCATTTGGGAATAATTTTAATTTTTCTCAATTTTTTTTTTTTTTTTTTTTTTTTCACAAAAATTCTTTTATTTACTCTAAGTTATCTGAAATTTTAGGTAGCACCAAATTTGTTTATGTTTAAAAGAAGGGAATATTTTCTCCTGTATCTGGAACATTTTAGGATCATTTTTACAGCACATGTAGACATTTCAACAAATTAAAAATGAATTATTTTTTAATTTATTTTGTTCATGGCACTTTTGTTTTATTTTCCTAACTACTACTTTTTTATTCTGCAGTGGGTTGTACAAGTATTTCAGATATATAATCCTAAAATGACATCCTGATTAATCAACATAGATATAAGTATAACTCTGGTTATATCATTTCAAGTTGTTTTTTCGATTATACATCAATTGTAAAAAAATACATGTAAAAATAAAAATGAAGTTTAAGTCATTTTATTTGACTTTGTCTGTCCTCCACAAATATTGAAGTTGTAATATCACTAGAAAAGCATTAAAAGCACATAAAATCATGTTACTGTACAATAAGTATAAAAGTATATAAAATTATTAAAATATGTACATTTACATTAAATCTTAAATTGGTAAATTTAACATAAATTAGTTTATTTGCTACTATCACAAAATAATTTTAATGACTATTTGTTATTTATGCTTACAAAATCATTTCATTTTATAACATCTTACAGAAAATCACGTTCACAAATAAAGAGTCTATGATGTACTGTAAAGATTGCCAAATTGTAAACATCTACATTTACAAGTATGTACATGTATTTAGAGATTTAATTTGCTTTTTTCTGTACTATATTAAAAACTAAAATTTATTTGTTTGTAAGCTTAAAATAGATTCTTAATGACCATATGTTATTAAAAATGTATTTATAAATAAAATACAGAACTGGGAATGGTTATTTGTGGTTTAGCCTAGGATCAAGTAAACTAGGAGAAGGAAATTTGACTTGAGTTTTTTTTTTTTTTTACTTAGGCTGCTTCTCCTAGAACAAATTACCAATGTAAGGTGAGATATATCTGTACTGATAAAATCAATTCAAATTCTGAATAAAATTGCTCAAATTATTTTTGGACTTGTCTCCTTGAAAAAGGCATAAATTCTGTTCTTCCTGTACTTTGTCCTTCTGCAAATTATTTGACCTTTTTCTTGTCACTGGCATGTCACAATAGTAGTAAAAAAACAGTTGGTGAGTTAGTACATAAATATTCCATAATTACCAAAAACTGGCAACAATACAGAGTTCTTATATACTGATGTCTGTGCATACATGTATATCTCTGTCTGCCTGTATCTCTGTTTATGTGCGTGTGTGAATAAACCAAGTCTTAGGTAAAGAGAAAGCACAAAATAAACCCTAACTTGTATAAAGCCTGAAAACTCAGAAAGGAACCTCCTCTAAAAAAAAAAAATGACAATGGTCATTGTCTATAAAATAAAAAAAACCCAAAATGGGAAACCAAATCAATGACAGATTTATAATAGTCACCAGAAACATGTCCACAGAGACTAACCAATAATTCTAACATCAAGTTTTAATATCAAAACAGCAATTATCAGACATTTATAATCATGGTCACGGATTTGGTATGAACCTCAGAGCTACAGTTCGAGGTTGGCATCTCTGGATGTATTTCTGTTTTTATATACAGGATGTCACAAAAATACTTTTACAAACTTTGGAGACAGGTTCCTCACACCAAAACAAGGACAGATGGTAATATAAACATATGTCTGCAAATCCTTCATTTTCAAGTTAAGTTTAAAGTTTATGGCAGATAGCACTGTGTTATCATGTAGACTAGGTGACATTTGTCATTCTTGTACATTTGTGGCTAGTCTGTCTTCAGTGTTTAGCAACATAAATGCAAATATCAATTGTAAAATTGGATAATCCTTGATGTATGTGTGACCCTTACAAATATCGATGTGCCAGAATTATCCTTCTTGTAAAATGATGGGGACGAAAGCATGATTTCTTATAAGAACAGATGTCTATATTTTAATCCTTCCAAGAAAAGTTAAATTGTCAAAAGCCAATTCTGTGATAAACAAATGAGTAATTTTTATTGATTTATTTACAACCTGTTGCAGAGCTGCTATTTTCCCCTTAATGAAATTCTTGTAGGTTGCAGGTGTGGGTGGTTTGTTTTACCTTTTGTAATTGAAAACTGGGAATATATTTTAATCAATTTGTACCCAATTGTCTCTTTCTCTCTTTCCTTCCACCTCAGAAGTCAAATGTGGAAGGGCACTTCTAAAGTAATTCCTCCTATTTATTTCCAGCAATATTACATCCCAGTGACACATGTGGACATAATCGGTTTTCTGATACAAAACACTGTATTTTGACATCGTCATCACCATTGGCGATGAATTTTCACCATCATCAAATAAGAGTTTACTGGATGCACTTGTAAAATCTGTATCAGTTGTAATGACATTATCTTCTGGAAAATGCTGTCCACATTCGTTACCAATCATCAGTTGAACGCATGAAAGTTGGAAGGTGTCATTTCTTGACTATATGGTCACTGTTGTGCTGAAATTTGCAGTTTGATCTATACTCTTTAAACTGGTGTGGGACCTGACAATATTGTGTCACAAGTAAAAGGTTGCCTTTTTTTTTTCTGACCTGAACTTGGAAATTTGGACCTTTTAACTTTGTCAGCAGTGTATTCCAAGAGTCAGAGCTGAGAGTTTGTCCAAGTTCTGGGCTAATCCCGCTTTTTATACCCTAAAAGACTGCTCATCACTTTGTCAACTGATAACTGCATCTGAACTTTTTTCTGATGGAGAACTCATGTCACCACCCCATGGAGTGATGGTCTGATTCTGGTTCATCAGTGATGCTACATCTCATGATGATGATGATGCAGTGTGAGAAACAGTCCCCTTCAGCCATATAATGCACTTCCTGACAGACTTGCGTTTGAAGGTTTTCTTGAATTCCAATTGAATTTGTTACATTCACTTACACACATATACTTGTCAAAGTTATGAAGTCATCTCCTCTTCGAACTATGGGTTAAATAGTAGGGAAGACTGGGCTCTCTAGCCATAGCTGGTAATCAGTCAGTTAAGTGCCATACGTGATACATGCTTGGGTGATCATGTCTTGAAAGAGACATGACTGACTGGGCAGAAGATTATCCCGCAGTAGGTTGCCATTGCTTTCTGCAGTAGACTGGTTGCCAGCCAAGGCTATAGAACCCAATCTGTCCTATTATTTAACCCCTAACTGGAGGGAAGAGATGGATTAATACATTTCCCAAGGGTATTTGAGTGTAAGTGAATGGTAATCAGTCTAGACAAATTCAGCTCTGAATTCAAGATCATATTCGGCCCTGGAGACCAAATTATGGGTTACCCTTTAGCAAAGCATAACACCTGGAAGCTGCATATGCCGGAGTTATGGTGAAGACATAGGAAACAGGATATTGGATGTGGTCAATGGCAGAATCTAACAAACCAAATTTTTAATATTGAGCTGCAATAGTGTCCTACAAAGGTTCTTTCATATGAAATAATGAATGAGAATTATTCTATGCCAGATAGAAGCTGTGGGGGCATATAGAGTAGCTCTTTGTCTTTTCTAATCTATATATAACTGAAATCCCTATGATGTCATGTGGAAGCATCCTGATGGACAACCTAATTTCTCTTCTTGTGTGATCATGTTTGGGATCTCGTTGGCACAGGCTTTGTTATATTCCTACATTATCACACTGATTTCCAACACACAACACAACATTCAGCAAGCCATAATCTGCTGATTCAAGTATATAATTGTATTAAAGTGCTCTTCATTTTATGAGGACTATGTGGATTGTGCCTTGCTGTCACTTATTATCCATTACCTAATTATGCCTCCATCTACTGTTTGATCTCCCTAAATGTTCACCTGGTTTCAGCGAATACCAGTGGGTGAATTTTTTTGTGCATGGAGGAATTCAGTGATATATTGTAATTTGTTTAAACATTTACAAAATTAGTAATGATATAGTAGTGAAAGGCAGGCAGTGTTTCATCTGTAGAATAAGATTTATAGGGTGAAAAATAATTTTTATTTTCACCCATAAAACTGCAAAGTGCTCTTGGACTGGACAGTATCAGCCCAAGTATGGCAGCAACATTCCATTGTTGGTCTGATCCAACACTTGTAAAGTTAGTCAGTTAAGTGCCATACGTAATACACGCTTGGGCAATTATGTCTCAAAAGACACATGACTGGCTGGGCAGAAGATTTTCCCGCAGTAGGTTGCAATTATTTTCTGCAGTAGACCGGTTGCCAACCAAGGCTATAGAACCCAATCTGTCCTGCTATTTAACCCATAGCTGGAGGGAGAAGATATGGATTAATACCTTTCCCAAGGGTGTTTGCACGTAAGTGATTGCAACAAATTGGAATTCGAACCCGGCTCTCCAATTTCTTGTTCTGAGCTGATATCCACTGCACCATAGTCAGTTAAGTGCCATACGTGATACACGCTTGGGTGATCATGTTTCGAAAGAGACATGACTGACTGGGCAGAAGATTATCCCGTAGTAGGTTGCCATTGCTTTCTGCGGTAGACTGGTTGCCGAACCCAATCTGTCCTATTATTTAACCCATAACTGGAGGGAAAAGACGGATTAATACCTTTCCCAATGGTATTTGTGCGTAAGTGAATGCAATGAATTCAACTGGACTTCGAACTCAGCTCCCTGATTTCTTGTTTCGAATCGATATCCACTGCCTGATAACACACATGTAAAGATAGATCAGGATATATAGTCAGTTATTTTCTAAAATGATAGAAGATGGAAGGTGAGGATTAGGCAGCACCATTCCAGATATGGCAGCAATACTCCATTCTTGATCTGATCTGACTCTTGTCAAGATAGTTTATAGCAGCTGGAGTTAGGTATTTTTTTCAAGTAATACATTAAACTGGTCATTATTTCACTAGCATTGCCTTTAGCCTGTCACAGTCATAAGAGGAATACTATAACTAGGTTCATTTGAGTGCAAAAGGAAATGAAGTCTGACAGAACTTGACCCTTTTTTTGTAAACCCTCCTCCCAACAAGGAAGTTTTGTACTAATGAAGTTCACCAAGTTCTCATTAAAAGGTAGGTTCCTTGACCTTGGGTAATGGTTAATGGGGTTAGTGTGTTTGACCATTAGTATTGAGTTTGATCCTCAAAGAATTCCCTGTTCAAAATTCAGCATTAAATAATGGAACATAAATTAATATATTGTATAAACAGCCAACATAACCTAATGGATAGAAATTAAAGTCTTTCTACTGAAGGAATTAATTTTCTTTTTCAATTTTCACATTTTGTCAAGGTGTAAGTGTTCTTTATTTTGGTTTTATTATGCAGTATATATGCTGGCATACAAGGCGACTGGGTATATAAGTCAGTCAGTTAAGTGCCATGTGTGATAAACGCTTGGGCGATCATGTCTCGAAAGAGACACGACTGACTGGGCAGATGATTATCCCACAGTAGGTTGCCATTGCTTTCTGTGGTAGACTGGTTGCCGACCAAGGCTATAGAACCCAGTCTGTCCTATTATTTAACCCATAACTGGAGGGAAGAGATGGATTAATACCTTTCCCAAGGGTATTTGCATGTAAGTGAATGCAAGGAATTCAACTGGAATTCGAACTCTGCTCTCCGATTTCTCGTTCCAAATTTTCAAGATGTATGTTTCAGGCTATATTTGTCAGACAAGGCACACACACCATTTAAACTTTATTGAATTAAATTAAGTAAGCATAAAACTTTTTTTTACTCAAATTCTAATGAAAAAAGGGCAAAAAAGTGGGGAGTGATATTCTTTGGTAAAGTTTACTGCTTCCAACTTGCAACATGTTTCATATTTCCTTTTAGTTGGTGGGACCCTGGTGGGTCTTGTGATAGTTAGATTCTGATAATGTTAACTTGGATAAATGCTGATAACAAAGTGAGAGCTTGCACCTCCCTCACATGTCAACAAGAACCTGTAGGCAATCTACAGCATGCATGTCACATGTGGCATTCCAAGCAATTTCCAGTGGCACAATTTGTTGAACTAAGGAAATCTCTGGAAGACAAAAATTTAGAAAAGCTTGCTAGTATTCTCAACTGTTGGTTATCCCTTCTGAGATTTTAACCATGAAAATTTATTTTAATGTCACCATTATATCATATTCATTTTTCATAAAATAAATCTGCACATAAAATTAAATAAAACAATACATTTTTATTTTTGTTTTAGTATTTTTTTAATGTTAAAAACGTATTGATTGTACATATGTGATATCCACTTGGAGGTTTAGACAAATAGGTAGAGGGGAGAGTAAAATAAATTAAGAAGAAAAATCTTATTTAAAATCCAATTTAACCACTAAGGAAAAGGATGCTTTAGTCTTACTTTATAAAGCCTTTCATCTTAGAAAGTATCATGATTACAGTCCTTTAATCCAGTAATTGGCAACCTACAGCACACGTGCCACACCAAAAAATTTTCAGTGGCACAATTTGTTGAACTAAGGAAATCTCTGGAAGACAAAAACTTAAAAAAGCCTACTGATATTCTCAACTGTTGGACATCCCTTCTGAGATTTTTCACCTGTTGCTTTTGCTCTTCTTTCGGGTTTTAGTACAATTTATTCCTGTGAGAAAATTTTCTCTCGTATGAAAGCAGCATTAAATCCACAGTGAAGTAGCCTAACACTTGAATATTTAAAAAATTGTGTAAAACACAAAGTAACAAAGTATGTTGCCAATACTGAGCAACTGGCTAAAACCATGCAATGGCAAAGCTTCCGTTAATCATAAAAACTTAAAAAAACTTTTAAAAATGTTTTTTTTTGTAGTGAAATATCCTGTCCTACCCAGGAATGTGTATGAGCCGGGTTATAAAAGACCGGGACTAGAACAAACAGCAGAGTCTTCGTCATTATGCGAGAGCCATTGTCATTATACAAGAGCCATCGTCCTTAGACGAGAGTTATACGTCAGTAGATGGAAGCATTCTTCACAAGACGGACGCATACGTCCTATACAGAGACATTGTCTTTTTGATCGTTATTCTTGTTAACTGTTGGTGTATGTGTATTTGGTTTATTGTACTGAGGTATAATAAATCTCTATTCATATATCCTCAGTGTTAAGAATTATTTCTTGCACTATTCTTTCTCTATTTAATAATAAAAACTTTTAAAAAATTTTAAAAACAGCTTATTTCTATTAATGTAGTTTACATATTATTTTATATATTACTATATAAAATATATTGTAGAACAGGTATATTGACCTTGACTTACGTAAAAATACGTATGCTGTTGGCGCACTGAATGATTTTGAAGCCCTAAGTTGGCATATATCAAAAGGTTGCCAATCCCTGTGATTACCAGTCTATTCCTTGAATTATTATTATAAACATTTTTTTTTTTCTGAACGCTTTGTCTGGCAAAACACTTTACATACACCTAAGGCTAGCAGTTGCTTTGTTTGTAGTGTGTGATGATGGTTTTGGATTTCTTTCTTGACAAATATTCATTCTATTGTTGTTGTGCAATCATACTACATATTATATAAGGTAAGAGAACTTTTAATGCAGTAATATGAATTAAGTTGTTTCAGTAGAAAATATTTGTGCTAATAGTTACCAAGGCAGAAGATAGCCTACTGTCAAAAATCTCCCATGTTGACCACTTACCATAAACCACAGAAATTGATGTTAACATTTTATACCTGGAATATAAGACTGCCACTTAAATGTTTTTTAAGGTTAAAAGTTTACCTTGTATACCAATATATACCGTAATTAGAAGCTTACCTTTTATTATGCATATAATATTTCTATTCTGTTAGTAATACTTGATTCTGATTTTAGCCATAAAATTTAGTTTGAATTAATTTTGTTTGTCTGAAATTCTAGTGTGAAAATTTGCCATTATTTACATGTGGATTTTTGTCCTCATCTTTGTTGTTGTTACCACAATGTTTCAGCCATTGTGCCCTCCAGCCTTCATCAGGTGTTTATTGATCTGAGTAAGTTTCAGCATTGGTTTGAGAAGCTACGTGATCTCAGAAAATCCCTTTATTTCACATTCCGCTTTGGTTATTGTGGATTCTACTTAGATGACCTAACTTCAAAGGAAACTATCAGCTGGTTGATCAAACAAACTCTTGAGATCAAAATGAAACAACCTTTTCCTTTGCTATGTGGGTGTCCATAGTGTCACAATGTCTCATCACGTAATTCTGGATTTTTGTTTGTTTGTTAAATAACATTGAATGTCTTTCTATTAAAGGTAAATAATTGGAATGCAATTTTTTAATCTCTTTTGTAGGAAACATATTTTTTTTAAAAATAATCAATGAACCATATGAAAATTTCTTTGTGTTTTTATTTTATTTATTTATTATTCCTGTTGTATCTATCCATGGTTAATCATATCAAATGTTTTTTGTTCAGAAAAAATGTTGAAGAAGCAAAGTAGTTTTGTTTGTCACTACTGCACCCCCATAAAAAATGGTTAAAAATAGTATAAAAATATAGCAAATACTAAAAAGAGTGTGTAGGGATGATACAAATGACTTTCTTTTTAATTATGAACATTTAAATTTGTATTTTTTACTGACATGTTTTGGTGATTAAATAGAACAAGTTTCTTTATCAAAATAATTTTTTTTGTTATTTCTTTGTAAAATCAGTTGGTTTATCTTTTGAACTGTCACACCCTTGGCTTGCATCCAAAAAAGATTTCTTTACTGGAAATTTATTAGTAACAAATGAAATCAATTATTTTATGTTACTAATTACAATTACTAGTTACTGTCAGTCAGTTAAGTGCCATATGTGAAACACGCTTGGGCGATCATGTCTCGAAAGACTGACTGGGCAGAAGATTATCCCGCAGTAGGTTGCCATTGCTTTCTGCAGTAGACTGGTTGTCAGCCAAGGCTATAGAACCCAGTCTGTCCTGTTATTTAACCCATAACTGGAAGGAAGAGCTGGATTAATACCTTTCCCAATGGTATTTGTGCATAAGTGAATGCAATGAATTCAACTGGAATTCGAACTTGGCACCCCGATTTCTCGTTCCAAGCCGATATCCACTGCACCACAACACACATCCTCTAACTGTACATGACTGGAAATCACTGAAAATGAAACTTGATATATGAGAATAACGATAATAGCAAAGATATTATGATATAAATATTTCTTAGTTATTCATTTTGTTTCTTAAATCTTGGAAATAGAAGTTATGTGGGTCTATTGTCTAGGTATGAGATCTAATCAAGGAATATTGGAAATGGTGCTATAAAAAAACCCAAAAAAACCCCCTAATACATATCAATTCAGCATTTAATCTCCTTTCAAGTAGTCCCCTTTTAAAGTCACACACTTTATCCAGCATTGTTTCCATTGATGGTAGCATTCCTGGTATTCCTTTTTTGAGGATAGTGAGCAGCTGCCCTGTCACATTCTTGATGTCTTAAAAATCTTATGCCTTTCAAGTGAGATTTGATTTTTGAAACAAAAGAAATAGCAAGGGAGTAAGCAGGGCTGTGCAAGTCTTCTTGGCTCCACAGGTCTATTATTATGAAAAAAATATTAACAAAATAAGTATTAGGATTAACTGAAAAATGTTCATACTTGTATGTTGAAATAGACATCAACCCATCTCACTCACTCTCTCTCTCTCTATATATATATATATATTGAGGCAGCAACTAATTTTCTAAACATATGCTGTTAAATATAAGACAATGAATGTCTATTATGTTTAATCATGAGCCGTTCTAAACATTGTATTTTGGCTTTAATTTCAGTGAAAATAAAGACAAAAATTCTCCAACATCTGGATAAATTTTATTAAGTTGGTTCTAAGCTTTCGGCTCACATGAGCCATCTTCAGAGAGGTTACATGGATGTTAACATAAAAACATCTACTATCAAAGACGATTTTATCTTGTGTTGACATAAAACTTTGCTAAGCAACAATAACAGTCACCAAATAACAAACGCAGCTCATAAATTTGTAATACGGTTCTATGACATCACACCACGCAAGAGCCAGAAATGTTAACAGAACCACATATTTAAATGCAATGTAATGTGTTATGACCAGATTTAAACATGATTTTATTAAGTGTGGGTTGTTTTAATTTAATGTAGATGGTCTCCAATATCTGAAGGTTACTTTTTCTATTTGTATTTTTTTAAAAATCATATCACCCCCAAGCAAGGCAATAACGCCACTGATGTGCAGGGTGCTACGTAAGAGTGAAAAGATTGGAAAAGAGAAAACCAGAAACCACATCCTAACCAGGAAACAAGGGATGAGCCTCTTCACCTGTTCAATAGACGTGGGTGGAGTGTGAACTGGGCGATAGTTTAGTCTATCTACTCCAATTGAAAGAAAAAGAAAAGCGTGAAAAGATTGGAAAAGAGAAAACCGGAAACCGCATCCTAAACAGGGAACAAGTGATGAGCCTCTTCACCTGTTCAATAGACGTGAAGAGGCTCATCCCTTGTTTCCTGTTTAGGATGTGGTTTGTATGAGTGAGTATTATTGTATTGTTGACTAAAATCTGTCTGATATTACCTACATGACTGTTTTTCTTAGAAATGTTGTCTAATTGAAGTCTGATCAGAAATTGCATTGCTATGGGCAAATAATGAACCTCCAAACTGGGGTGAAAACACTAAGAAAGTATAAAAATAGATTATTATAGTAAACATTTCTAGCTACAGATTTTAATTAACAAATTTCATCAATAAATTTTAATATTAACAAAAAAATCTAATAGATTTTAATAGAAAAAAAATAATTTACCAAAGCTCCCCAGAAAATTAAATTTCAGCATAAGGAGCTAATATGCCATTAACCAAACCAGGCTTTCCTGAGGTAAAGTACTTCAGTTCAAGACTTACTGATAGTTTATACTTTATTTCTGATCATGTGTTGTCTACTTGCTACTGTAAATCAATAACATGAATTGAATTGGGATAAAAATCAAATGAAAACAAAATTATGATTAAAGTTAATATTGGTGAAAATAAAAAAAAATAAAATGTTGCTGCAAATTCTATAGTTTTTTTTTTTAACTTTTCAAATTGACTCTTTTTTTTCTTTTTAATATCTTTCAAATGTTGAGATGTATGGACTACATTTTATGTGACTTTTTAAAATCTTAACCTTTTTAAAAAATACTTAAAACAGAATAAATTTTCTGTGATGGATGATGTGTAAATAAAAAAAGCCGCAAAACGGGTTTATCGTGCTATGATTGGTTTCATGAAGAAACTCTCAAAACTTGACAATCTTGCTTGACAATTATTTCATTGTAACATCTACTTCACTTTAAGAAATATTGCTCGATAAAAAATAAACATGACTGATTTTAGTATTAGCTGTTCTTAATGGTGTTTTTGTTCTTGCATCTGAATCAAGAAAATTGAAGTTTAAATACTTAAATTGATTTGTCTATAATTCTGAAGTATTTACATCATTTGGATTATTGTCCTCATCTTTATTGCCATGACGTTTTGGCCAATGTATGCTCCAGCCTTCTTCAGATGCTAGGAATTTTGAACCAAACCTTTTATTTCATTTACTGGGGTATATCATTCTCATTCCATGTGCAATGCCACTTCTGGTAGCCATGTAATTATCCTTTTAATTGAACTCTCTAAGTTTTTTTGTTCATTACTGCTATAGCCTGGTATTGAACTCACAACCTTTTAGGTAATATCTGTGGAACTAAGCAATGTCTGTATTCACTGTGCCATGTTTTAAATTGATTTTAGTGTCTACACATGCATTATTGATTTCAATGTGGTGTATGTCCTTGCTTTTATTTTTTTGTTTAAATTTTAAAAAAGAAGCCATTAACTATATGCCCTCTAGAGTATTTTTCCTTTGATGAAATTGCTTTTTAAATACTTTAGTTACAATAACTAGTAGGGTTCTACCAGTTCAGACCTTCACAGCTAGGACCTACCATGCCATGTCTGCTCCTCATTGCCTTCATTTTTTTTTTCTTCACTTTTTCACTTAGTTTTTTTTTTTAGTTTTAAAACATTAATATACACTTAGATGTCTTTAATCATTTAAACCCAAGTAAGGATATAATGCCACTAAGACACAAGGGTAATTGGACATGAAAGAGAATGAGAAGACAATAGTGAGGAGAAAGGACAGTAAAAAAAACAGGATTCAGGAAGACAGAAAATGATGTTGCATTTAAATTTTTGGAGATTGTAGGTGGTGGGGAAACAAGAAAGGATGTACCACAGGTGAAAAGTGCAAGAAAAGAAACTATTATAATAGAACATACAGTTGTATCTAGCTATTTCAACAGTAACAGGGTGAGACCTAGTTGCCAATTTAATCACTCTTTTTCAATTGGAGTAGATAGACTAAACTATCACCCAGTTCACACTCCACCCATGACTATTGAACAGGTGAAGAGGCTCATCTCTTGTTCCCTGTTTAGGATGTGGTTTCTGGCTTTCTCTTTTCCAATCTTTTCACTACGTAGCCCCCTGCGCATCAGTGGCATTACCGTCTTGATTGGGGTGATATGATTAAAAAAAAAAAATAGTACACTTAAATTCATGCAGTCAAGGCACCAAAGATGAAAACTGATTTAAATTGTTCTGAAGATATTTGTAGGAAAGATAGAGAAAAGCTATATGAGAAAGTTGCTGAAATCGAGATGTCATTTCAGGATCTATTTTATTACAAACTCTTCTTTAAGATTGTGTCAAGAATCTCAAGATATATAATAGAAGCACTAGACCAGTATCTCAGCTAAATTCATTATTATAATTTTAAATATATATTTTAAACTTCTGTAATATTCAGGATGCAGTGCATCCTGATATCGACTTAGAACGAGAGAGTGGGGTGCTAAGTTCAAATTCCAGTTGAATTCCTTGCATTCACTTATGCACAAATACTCTTGGGAAAGGTATTAACCCATCTCTTCCCTCCAGTTATGGGTTAAATAATAGAACGGATTGGGTTCTATAGCCTTAACTGGCAACCAGTCTACCGCAGAAAGCAGTGGCAACCTACTGTGGGATAATCTTCTGCCCAGATGTCTCTTTCAAGACATGATTGCCCAAAATGTGTATGTGACTGAATATTCAGGGTGGTTGTGGTGCGATGGAGAAAGCAAACAATGGAGTTCAAATTCCAGTTGAATTTGTTGCATTCACTTATACGCAAATACGTTTGGGTAAGGTATTAATGCAGCTCTTATCCCTCCAGCTATGGGTTAAATAGCAGAACAGATTGGGTAGGCAACTAGTCTACTGTAAAAAGAAATAGTAACCTGCTGCTGCTGGAAAATCTTCTGCCTAGTCAGCCATGGATTGAAAGAGACCTGATTGTCTAAGCATGTATCACATATGAAACTTAACAAACTAAATATTCAGTGAATATTTAAACTATTTTTTTTATCCTTTTAAAAATGTTTCAATGTTTATTTTGTTCTAAATTTTAGTCTGTCTGCCTAAAGACCACGAGATTCTGACAGTAACATGTGTGCTTTGATTAATGACTCGTTTTTCTAATAATATGGAAAGGGTTACTATTTTCAGATTTTTTTTTTATAATTGTTTCACCCCGAGCAAGGCATTTCACTGCCACTATTGCGCAGGGGGTTACATAGAGGGGAAAGTGGTGAGAAAGGATGGTTAGACATAGGAAATATCAGAAGGAGAATGATAGACAGGTTAGGATACCGAGAATGAGGGTTGGGTAGATGGTGAGAGTGTTGGGAGAATAGATGCAAGTTAGTGTGATAGGAGGTGTCTATTGACCTTACATTTAAACTCCTGGAGATTGTAGCTGTCGGGAAAGCAGACATGTGGAAGGGAATTCCACAGGCGGGAAGCACGAGAAAAGAAGCTGTTGGAGTAGAAATTACAGTTACATCTTATCAGTTTTACTGTAAAAGGGTGGGACCTAGTTGCTAATCTAGTATCTTGTATAAATTTGTACCTAGGCGGCACCAATGATCTAAGTACATCGGAGCAAAAGCTATGAAAGTATTTATAGAAGAGGCACAGGGAAGCCACGTCACCTTGACTTTAAATGTGGTTAGTCAAAAATGGTTAGTTCTTGTTAAAATGTTTAACTAGTCTATAATAATCATGTTTTTGTTAAAAAACTGTTCTATTCTTCCTTTTTTTCTTTCAATTTCTTTGTCTTGTACCATCTCCCTCTCTCTGTAAATAAAATAGCTTCTTTTTGTAGCTTATATAAAATTGTTTTAACTTTTTATTTCTTCAAATATTCTATTTAATACTATTGTACCTGTGCCAACAAGAATGTCGGCATACATTGTTCGTTTGAAGGTAAATGTAGCTATACAAATGTGATCTATCAAGCTACCATCTACCCAAAGGAAAACAAGGAAAAAATATCATGTTTACATCAGAATTTTTATGGGAATTTGGAAACAAGATTTTATACACACAGATACTCCTTTACTAACCCTAATTTAAGGTATCAGATAGCCCTCTCTTGAAAATACTGGAAATTGAAAATGAATGACCTAAATCCACAGATAAAGTGAAAGCTGATAGGCATGGCACATACTCCTAATAACTTAAGTGATAGATGTAATCTATGTTTAACAGAAAAAATTAAGATTTTGAAATTCCAATATCAGAATGTACTTTTGAATATACGTAAAGAAATCATTAGTATGTGTTACTAGCAGTACAGCCCAGCGTTGCTCGGGTATAATGAAAGCTTTAAAACTAATTCATGGTCCTGGAGCTCAGACTCTTTGGACGTTGGCACGAAAGACTAAAAAGAAATAGTTGTTTCCAGTTAAGGCGAAACCGTAGACTGAAAGAAAAATGAATGGATGTAAGTCAAATTTTGATTTCCTGCTATCGATATCAAATAAGTTTTTTTTTTGTTGTAAACTGAATTTTGAAGGCTAAATAAGTCCTCTGAGTAAATTGTGTCATGGCTGCGACTAAGAACTACAATTATACCTACTTAGAGCCAAACCCAAAGCAAAAGCTAAAATAAAAGGGCTGAAAAAAATATAGACATACAGGCAGATAAACAGACACACACACAAACATCTTGCTTTTTATATATATATATATATATATATATATATATAAAATCCATTTTCTGCAACCTTGAAATTTCTGAATATCGTTTCTTATGTCTTTGTCTATGAGTGTATTAAATTTGATTAAAATCGGACCACTCCTTTTCTAATCTGATTTTTTTGATTGTCGATATTTATTGGGGGTACCTCAACACAAAACCTAGTTAAGAACACTCGCAGATGCTTATAGTACAATTGTGTAAATTTTCAAGAAAATCGGTTTGGCCATTTTGAAGTCTATAGGTAACGGACACACACACAGTTCCATTTATAAATAAGTTTAGATCACAGGAATAAATTTAAATTTCAATAATTATCTCCTCCTTCCATTTATTCACAATAGAATTTGTCTTTTACAGAAATAAAATTTTAAAATTTGGTGACTCTGTAACCTTTTCCCTCCTACCTACCACTACTAAACCAATGGTCAAGCTACATGCCTTCCACTGCCAAAAGGGAACCCCACAGTAACCAGCATTCCCCACTTCTTTATTTACTATCCCCTGCTTCCAGCATAAGAATTTTTTTTTCCATTGTTTGATTAAATGGGGTTGACAATGCAGGTCTTGAACTGACATGCTGAAATAGCTATTCCCCCCGAAATATTATATTTATTTATTTGTAAATTCACACATATATATATATATATATATATATATATATATATAAATATAAAAGAGAGAGAGGTGGGGGATATATATAAAGAAGAAATAATTTGTTTGACACATTGACATGTGTATCATGCATTAATACACCTGTATCTGAGCATTACCTGAACAATGTCTTCCATGCTATTCTTATGTGCATTCAACTAAATGTCACACACTCCTAACAAACATTAACCTGAGAATTCTGAAATTTTGAGGAGCATGGAACCACTTCTTAATTGCTATTGTTCCTGGTTCCACACTGATAGTTAACCCCCAAACACTATGAAAACATAAAAATAGATTTTGATAAGAAAAATACCAGCAATATATTTAAAAAAAAAAAAAAAAAATTACCAGCAATACATTTAATTTACAAGAAGAATCCTCTTTATAAATCTGATTTCTTATAAAGTATTCTGTTCATATGAACTTATCCTAAAAATCTTGTCAGCATTAAATAACCCATTGAGGTTGATATGTTGTAAAACAATAAACCAAACCACTTGAAAAATTAATAAATTTGGAATTTGATCAAACATTGTTTATACAATTCAAAATCTTTTGGAAAGAAAAATATGCCAATGACTTCCTGCTTATTGCTGTGTACTTACAGACTATTTTAGCTTAAAATAATTATGTAAATTTTTCTTTTTAGTGCATGTCGACACAGAATTTATTTAAAACATTAAATATAGTTGAAAATCAATGTTTTTTAATATGGTATCATAAGATATTACATAGAAGTTTATAAGATCTCATAATCAACAGGGTAATATCTTTTGGATGGCCTTTTGAATGTCTGTTTGGGAATGTTCTGAAAGAAATGAAGATTTTTTTTTGTAAAAACAAATTCTATATTGAAGATGTCATAGGTGAGAGGGAGTTAAATCTTTTGCTGAATATTGGTTAGTTTTGCTACCAGAAATGACTAGATGAGAAGATTACTGTCACTTTCGGTTGTTTTGATGAGACAGACATTTCTTTTAAGCTGACAGTGATTTTGATTAACCAAATTTTATACAGAATTAGAAAAAATAAAAAATAAATTGCTGGATATTAGCAAAACTTAACTTGTAGGTGATGTTCCCCAACCCAAATTCTAAATGCTTGACTGTAAAATGCATTACCAACTAACTTGGCATTTTGGATGAACTCCAGTCCTTTGCACTGTCAGTGGGTTGTTACAGTTAAATGTTTGCTTTGAAATTTATTTATCCATAATATTTTATCTTAGTCTGGCACAAGGTCACATGGTAATAAGAGGTTGTATAAGCTAGTCCTTCAAGTGAGAATGTTTAGGCATGTATATCTCTCTACATATATATTATTATTCATTGTATTTTTCCAATTTACAAATAACTTTTTGCTTATAATAGTCAAATTTGTAGAAGAATTGTTTTGCTCTCTCTCTCTCTCATATATATATGAGGAGAGGAATAGTATAATTAAAAAGAAACAAGGAAAGTTTTTGTTTTTAATCATACTATTCCTCTTCTCAGATAAAAAAAACAAACTTTCTTTCTCTTGTCTCTTTTTTTATATATATATATATATATATATATATATACACATCTCCAGGTGAAGAGGACCCAAGGTTTTACTATTTTGAGTACCTCGGCATTTATTTTATTACAAACAGTGGTCAATATAATAAATATTAGAGAGCTTAATATAATCATATAATTATGAATTAAATGTACATTGCGACACAAAGATTATTATGTTTCGAGATATTCTCTTCATCAGGCGATGTTGGTTGTGAAAAACATTCAAATTATTTTCATAACCAACACCCAACTTTGCTTGATGAAGAGAATCTATCTTGAAACATAGAAATTTATGTGTTGCAATGTACAATTAATTCATAATTATGATTTTATATATATATATATATATATATATATATATATATGCATCTTGTTTTTATTTTGTCAACTGCTCAGTATAGTAGGGTCAGTTGAGCACCATTTGTGAGAATAATAGCACGATGATGCAATTCACTTCAGAGGATTCAGAAAAGAGTTGGATGAGTCTAATTGTCATTGCAAAGGTGTTTGTAGTGATTGCAATGTTATGCCTCAATACATCTTCCCACAAGGCTCCAGATTTAATACAGAGGCCCATACCAAGTGTCTAGAAGAGGTTGTGCTGGGTGGGTCAAGAGGTTGATTACTGGAAGACCCTATATCTAACAACAGGACTCTGCATCATGCCATGCAAGCAGGAGAACCCAGTCATTGCTGTCAGACAATTTCTGTGATTGCATCATCCCTTATATCTGGCCACCTCGCTCTCTAGACTGCAACCTCCTTGATTATTATGTGTGGGGTGCTGTTGAGAGTAACCAACACAACTCCTTGTAAAACCAAAAATGAACTAAAGCAAGGGTTATGGCAGCATCCAACAACTTAAACATGAAGACTGTTTAGAAGAGTTGCAGGAGATTCCAAACCTATCTACTTCATTTCACTCACAATGCTTAGGTAAACATGTGAGACATGGTTTTTCAGGCACCTCCAAATGGTACTACATGCTGGCTTGCCTCACTAAGGTGACCTTATCAAGAAGTCAACTCCCTGACAAACTGACCATGTTGAGATTCAAACCAGAATGCATGCCATTATATTGACATCATTCGAACTTAATTATGCCAGATTATGCTCTTTCAGCTGCAAACTGTAACTAAGGTCTGCTCCATAGTTGCAATATAAAGCACAGGTTGGCATTCTGGGTGTTGAATAAACATGTATTTTTCTCAGTAGACATCTGCAATAGGGAGATGCTTACCCTAGCAGATAGACATACTCAAAAAATGATTGCCCAACCGTGGTAAATATATAGTTTTTAGCAGAATAGCTAAAAACTTTTTTTTAAACAATGAGACCATGGTTTAAATATCACCATAAGTTTTTTTTTTCTGGAAGGTTGCTTCTCGGCTTGGGAGGTGATCAATGTGTGGTACATTTGGAAAGTCTATGTAAACCACACCATGGGTTAATTCAAACCTTATGAATTAAATTGGGTAGATAAAATTCATCGTTGGTTGTCTCTTTTCCAATCTTTTCACTCTTTTCTTTTTTTCTTTTTTTTCAATTGGAGTAGATAGACTAAACTATCACCCGGTTCACACTCCACCCACGTCTTTTGAACAGGTGAAGAGGCTCATCCCTTGTTCCCTGTTTAGGATGTGGTTTCCGGCTTTCTCTTTTCCAATCTTTTCACACTTACGTAGCCCCCTGCACGTCAGTGGCTTTACCACCTTGCTCAGGGTGATATGATTAAAAAAAAAAAAAAAAAATTAGCATGAAATCACAAGTCATTGTAACCAAGGGGTTACTGGCCTTGGTTAAATGCCGGAGGATGTGCTCTCTCTCAGCAACTGTAACTAAGGTTCTCTCTGAATAGTTGCAGTGTAAATCCCAGTAGGCAGGTATGCTCAGCTACAAGCAACCAATAATTATTTTTAACATCATTAGCCTTTATCACTGATTTCATTTGCTGTTCAAAAAGTTTATCTTGCTGATCAGTAAACTATAGTCTTAGGAAATTCATAGTTGTTTTGTCATATCCTACTATAGCAACAGAAAACAATTTTGAGTGAAATTGGCAATAAGGATACTGCAATTGAGAGGCCTTGGAAAAGAACGCAGTAGAAATGGAAGTAATATTAATGATGCAGTGTGCTAAACATTAAATTCATTTGATTTAGCAAAATCATCTTATTGGTATTTGAGTTCTCATTCATCTTCGAGATGATACATTTTGATATATTCTCTTGAATATATTTGTTAGAATTATTAAATTCACAAAGAAGAGTAGATAGTTCCAAAATATTGAAATTCAGTACATTGACAAAAATTTTTTCAAGAAAATGTCATTTTTAATTAAGTCTCTGTAAGAGTTTTTGGCTGAATATACACACATACATACGTACACACTCTTATAGAATTCTGCAGTGTCATGATGACCTATCAAAAGTAATTAATCTTTATTCAAAATTCAGCAATAAAAAATAATTGATTACATTCCTTTTGCTTGAAATATTCACTTGCAGTAGAATGGCAAAGAAGCTGAATAATTGTTCATCTTACAATCTTAAATATAATTCAATGCTATGAGATTAAATTCATAGCAATGAATATTTTAGTAGGTATATTGACAAGAAATTGGAAACATTTAAGATAATAAAAATAAAAAAGACTTTTAGGAATTAATCTTTTGGACTAGTATCCTCATCTTTGTTGCTTTCATCATCCTAGCTGAAATGTGACATAAATAATGATGTCCATTCGAAAACTAATCATTGATTAATAATCTAATATATAAAGCTCAAATTTTACATAGGTGTCCATCTGTTCCAAACTCTGAAAATTAATGCAAGTTGCTTTTTATACATATATATATATATATATATATATATGGTACTGTGCAAAAGTATTAGGGCAAGAACTATTTTATCTTTTATGAGGCATCAAAATAAAGTTTAAAATCCCCCCTTTCCTAACACTTTTGCACACTACTGGTAATGTGCAAAAGTATTAAGAAAGGACTGATTTTCCTAAAAACCTCACTGAAATTCAAATACTGGGTGAAAAGCCAAGTAAATTGCTAATAAATATTGATTATTTAAAACTAGGCGTAAAAGAAATGTATAAAAAAAAGTTATATTTAATTTTTCCTATTTTATATTAAACAAGTTATTTTGAAACTACTCTGTTGAACATCTATAAGATGTTTTGGATAAAAAAATTGATAAATCTAATGTTACTTTATAAGACACACTTTGGGAACAAATAAATGCCTGACAGAAAGAAGGCTGTGATCAAAGCAAAAGGTTATTATACTAAATTTATTTTGTAACAAGTATTTTTTTCTTGTTAAAGCATTTGTTAAGTAAATCAAATAAAATTACTTTAATTGTTTATTTTCTGTCCTAATACTTTTGCACAGTACTATATATATATATATATGTGTGTGTGTGTGTGTGTGTAATTGGGCAGCAACTTCTCTTTTATACAAGTTTCATTAAAAACAACTTCAAACGTACTGTTTTAAGCTTTATATTTACTTTTTCTTTTCTTTTTTCTTTTTTTTTTTTTTTTTTTTTTGAGCATAAATTATGTAGAAATTGTCCAAATTTTCTCTATGTATGAGCCATTTTGGCTATATTTTTATTTATCCATTATCAAGGATGATTATATTTTTACTCTTAACTGAATGTGTTGTTTTATGTATGTATCTAGAGTTATAAAGATGTTTTATTTTCCAAACATGGTTAGTACATTGTGGTTGTGTTTCTAGTTGATATTGAGTATTGACTTTTTCTTTTTATTTAAAATGCTTCATTCATTTTTAGCCTTTTCTTTTTTTACTTTTCTTTTTTTTTTTTTTTTTTTTTTTTTTTACATGTGGATTTACACAGGGTTTAATGGATAAATTGTCATTTAAATTGAACAAAGACAAAAATAAGTGACATTATCAGATATATTTAACAAATTACACAAAAATATTTTGAAATACTAAATTTTTCAATAAAATTGGCAGTACTTGTCTACACTTCTGAGATGAGGTAGTATTTACATTGTTTGAACTATTGTCCTTATCTTTATTACCATATTCACAATGTTTCGACTGTTGTACATTCTGGCTTTCTTCAGTGCTTGGAATTTTGAACTGAACCCTTTATTTTGATCACTGTGGTACATCATTTTCATTCCACTTCCGGATGTCATGTAGTTATCTCCCTTTTAACTTTAACACAGTTGTTTACTACAGTTGTTCAAGTATTGAACTCACAACTCTTCGGTTAAAGTAACTGGATCTAATCAATACTCTTATCCTCACGGTCATGTGTCCTTAGTGTATAAATTTGGGGAACTTATAAATCTAATGTTTCAGTAACCCTTTTTTTTTTTTTATACCAGGGCTGATATTGCAATCTTTGAAGCTAATGATTTTCTTTAGCACTCTGTATTGATGATTCTAATATCTAAACTTATTTATAAATGGAACTTTGTGTGTGTGTGTGTGTGTGTGTTACCTATAGACTCCGAAACGGCTGAACCGATTTTCTTGAAAATTTACACAGTTGTACTACAAGTGTCTATGAGTGTTCTTAGCTAGGTTTTGTGTCAAGGTACTCCAGATAAATATCGGAAATCGATAATCGAAAAAATCGGGTTATAGAAGGAGTGGTCCAATTTGAATCAAATTTGATACACTCATAGACAAAGACATAAGAAACAATATTCAGAAGTTTCAAGGTTGCAGTTCTTATAATAGTGCAGAAAATTTGATATTGATACCAGGAAATCAAAATTTGACTTACATCCATTCATTTTTCTTTCAGTCTACGGTTTCACTTTAACTAGAAAAAACTATTGCTTTTTAGTCTTTCGTGTCAACGTCCAAAGAGTCTATGCTCCAGGACCATGGATTAATTTTAAAGCTTTCATTACACTCGAGCAACGCCGGGCTATACTGCTAGTTGTATTTATTTCTATGCTTGGCCAGCTTAGAGTTTTGTGGTCTAGCATAAGTGCTGATTCCTTAAGTTTTTGTAATTTTCAATGGTGCTATCTAGTATTTCAACTTCATCCCATAGGGGTAAATTATACCCGATTTTTCTATTTCCCCTTTTGTTATGGCTTTGTGATGTTCTTACAGTCTTACCTTAAGTAGGTGGCCCATTTTTCTCTTATATTTCTTTCCACAGCTCCATGGAATGGTGTACACTCAGTCCTTAGTCATATTCTCCTCTATTTCAGGTCCTACTTGAGAGAGGTATCTGAAGTGTAGAACCACTTTTGAAGGTTGATCTTATTTAAACCACCTACCAATTTGCCCTGGTGGCTTTTTTGGTCAGTTGGACTCGACTTCTGTTCTAGTTGATTACTGGCTGGTTGTTCTAGAAGAATTTTACATGGCGCTGCAAACAGGATAGAATGATTGGCAAGAGCTACTTGTTGAAATTGGCATTCCAGCAGACTCTGCCAGGATTTATGCTGAAATTTTTGTGAGATTTTTTATCACAAGGATAGCCTTACTATGATAGACCGAGACATCCTCAAAGAGCTAGGTATCACAACTATGGGGCACGCACTGGCTATCTTAAAACTAGCAAAAGAGTAGCCTTTGACATTAGGTAGCTACGCAAAGGCACCTGCAGTTAAACTACCCCAGCTCCATTCAGATATGACATCTCAGCAATTCTGAAAGTTTAGGATTGACTGGGAAATATTTGTATGAATGACATATGCCCTTTAGACAAACCAACATCCAATTATATAATTGTGCCAATGAGACTGACCAAACTCCTATTATAAACACATACACCAAGTTTTTTATTAATCTAAACCTAAACTCTGTCACTCCTAGTGGAGCATAGGCCGTCAACAGGTGGGTGGGTGGGTGGTTGTTGATACTTTTGTAATTTCTCATTCTTACAGGTAGCTGTGTTGATGATACACAAACCCCTTTATCCTCCAGGTAAGGTAGACTGGTTGCCAACCAAGGCCATAGAACCCAATCTTGCTATTTAACCCATAGATTGGACAGAAGTGATGGACTAACCCTTTCCCCAAGGGTATCTGTGAATGAAACAAATTCAACTGGAATTTGAACTTAGCTCTCCGATTTCTCATTTTGAGCCAATATCCACTGCACCACAATGCACATCCATGTGTATTAAAGCAATAAATGATTATTTTTACATGTATGTGCATAAGATATTTTGTATGTATGTGTAGAAAAGCTTGTCTGTTTATGTGTATGTGTATTATATATAGATCTCACAAAGTAACTCCCAAGGAAGTATACTAAAGAGGCAAATAGGACAAAGAGAGCTCAATGCCAAAATAGCAGAATATTTGTTTTATATTAGTAATTTTTGAATGGATTTTTTTTTATTTGATCTTATTTCTTATTACTTTGTCTTCTTACATTATTTTTAGGTATTAATCTGTCTATTCCCTCATTATGGATTAAATAATAGGACAGATTGGGTTCTATAGCCTTGGCTGGCAACCAGTCTACCACAGAAAGCAATGGCAACCAACTGCGGGATAACCTTCTGCCTAGTCAGTCATGTCTCTTTCGGGACATGATCACCCACAGTGTGTAATATGTATGGCACTTAACTGACTGACATTTATTTGAGAGGCTGACCAATTCAATAGCAACTCCAATAGTTATACCCATTAGTAATAAGATATTAGTATCCACTTTGTCTATTATTTGATATGTGAAATCTCATGTACATACACACACACACGTGTTTATGTTGATGACTAGAGAATGTTCTAAAACCAACAGAATGACTCTCTTACTGCTGCGTTGTTGCCTGGCTGTGCTGGCCTGTTTGGGGTAAAACAGGAAATTGCCAGGAAATAATCATAAAGACATTGACAGTAATTTCTCATGGATGCTGTCATTTTAGTTTTAGTCAGATACTCTTCTAAGCTAAAACAACACAATATAAAAAGATATATTGCAAAACAGATTGTATTGTACACTACTCTAGATTTGAAATAACACTAAGCGCTAATTAGTTCATAACACAAATGCCAGGGACTGACACTTTGTCACAAAGTACATACTATTGTATACTATTATCTGTCTATGCTGGTTTGGAAATAGCACAAAGTGCTAGTTACTTTATAATACAAAGGTGAAGATAGGGTTGTCTATCATATCGTTCACTCTCCTCCTGGCCTTTTGAACAAGAGGTTTATCCCTTGTTCTGTGTTTGGGATTAGGTTTCCAGTTCTTTCTAAAGTCTTTTCATTTTTTTTTTTTCTTACACTCCCAGTAGCCCCTTACGGAGTACTGAACTGTTATGTGATATCTGTCTTTCTATATAGCAGCAAATGATAGACGATCTTCTCCAAGATGGAGATACTCAAGATAAAGATGCAGAGGAAACTATTGACTGAACATGTGAGCCACAACAAGGTTTTGGAGAGGATGCAGATGAAAAGAGAATTTTGCATCAGGAAAAGACAGCTGAGGTTTCTGGAACACATAATGAATGAAGGAAGGATTGTAGAATCTAATACACACAGGATGGCTACAGGGAAAGAGAGAGGAAAGCAGTATAAGACATAGTTGATGGGTTTGAGTAAGTGGATGGCAAAGCAGAGTTTTTGGAGAGATGCCAAGAGGAAAAATGTTAAGAGCCGCAAAGGTTAGAGTTGGACAAGTAAGGCAAGTGAAAGTCCATGATCGCCTATGTCTTGAAAAGATATGGTGCATGAAGAAGAAGCAGCTCCTTGTGTCTTAATGGCATTATCATCCTGATTGGGATTAATTGATTAAAATAAAAAGAAACAAAAAAGATTAAGAACATCTGTCTATATATCTGAGTTGGCATTGTAACTATTTACACTATTTGGACTGTTGTCCTCATCTTTATTGTCATATCCACATTTCAGCTGTTGTATGCTCTGGTTTTGTTCAGATGATATACATTGGAATTTTGAACTGAATCCGGTATTTCCCTGAAGGTCCAGTAGATAAAAGCAGTGGTTGAAGTTATCCAGTGACTTGACCCAAAGAGTTGAGAGTTCAATATCTGGCCACAACAGAAGTGAACAAAAACTTGGAGAGTTGGTTTACTCAAGGGAATTAACTGAAATGAAGATATCTAGAAAAGGCATGACAAGTGCAACTAGAACAATCTACCTCTGTTGATTAAATAAAGGGTTTGACTCAAAGCTTCAACTTATATCAGCTAAAGATGACTGGAGCATAAATATGACAATAAAGACGAGGACAAAAACCTGAACAATGTAGATAATATAAAGATTATAATAACTTTCCTACTTACACCCTATATTTCCTTACTACATGTTATTGACAAGAAAGCAAAAATACTTTTTGAAACAATGAGAGTAAACACTTCTTTTTTTAGATGTTTCAGTAGACCCTGAAAAAATGTACTTAATTAGGAACACCTGTGAAGCAATTTAAAATTGTTTAAAATATAAATATTAAGAACTTATAGGTGACTCCTGTGGTTGTAGTTTTATTTATAGAGCAGTGGTTTTGTTTGATACTGTAAATTTATTCATGGTGTCACATTAAAGAATAACACAATTTGTAAAGGATTTTATTGATTATTTGTGAATTAATTCCTACACTAGCTATTGATTTTTTGCTTGTAGCTATCTTTAGTTTTTATTTACCAAAATTGTTATTTCTTAGATCTCTGCTTGATTGGGTGCTGTTAACGGTAAGTGCTTCCAGTATTTTGGAATATTGTGGTTCTCGCTTTTTGGTTGTCATATTATTTCAATCCTGACGTTCCTTTCCTATCTTTTTCCCGTCCTTTCTTTTGTTTGTCATCCTCTTTTTTCTTTGCAAGAAATTTTTTTTCTCAAAATATTTATTTTAAATTTTAGTTAAGATTGTTGCCTTTCCTTTTCAATCATTTTGTAAAAGTATTTTATTTTTTTTATCATTCGTACTGTATTGTTTTGTTTCATTTTTGATGGGTATGATATATAGTAGTTTGCCTTGACTGTAGGTTTTTTTGTAATGTGTTATATTTTGTTTTCTTTTTTATGAAATTTGTTAGTCCAGAGCTGTGCATTCCTGTAATTTTGGATAGTAAAATATTTATGTACTGATTATATTGGTAAAATCACACTTACATTTTATCTATGCACATATTTTTAAGAACATTGTATAACCACCAAATATCAGTTTAAAAAAAAAGAAGAAAGTATAACCTAAATTCTATTTGGAGAAAACATTCTTCTATCTTCATTTATTATAGGAAATATATTATAATTTGTTATAGGAAATATATTATGATGATCATTTATTATAGGGCATATATTGTCAGCATTTATTATAGAAAATTAAAAGTAAAAATTTGAACGTTTATTAAGTTTACTGAAATGCTTAAATAAAAATACATTTAGACATTTACGTAATGTAAAACAATTGGAAAAATTGAACAGGAGTAGAGAATTATCCTTTGTTTCCTGTTTAGAAAATGATTTCCCAGTTTTTTCTTCTTTCATGGCCATAATGATTTAACTGTCTTAAATTTTTGGTGATCAGACTAATCAGTGACTGACTTTTCATTATGAGGGTGACGGGTTGGCAGTTTACTGGTTGCTGTATCTGACTGGTAATAAAGAGCCAAAACTCATTGGTAGCTGCTCTAATCAATGGTTGCATAATATCTGGGTATTTGTTGTGCCATATTGTGCATGGGTAGGTGTCCCTGTATGTATCTCTGGTGGGCAAACCTGAGGCCACATTCTGCTCTAATCTCAGCCACTCTGTTTGCTATTTTTTCTTTTATCACTTTATATTTTGAGATTGCAACAGTTCACCAATTGGAGAAAACTCAGTGATGATGAAAAGTTCGTAGCTTAGCTTTTCAGGTATTGAAAGAAAAGCCTTTTTGTCCCCTATTAGAACTATTAGAGCTAGATTAGAAGAGAAATCAGTTGCAAGCTCTGATCCTCTTGATTTTTGGAAGTCCATTCATAAGATGTGCATTGTGGTACAATGGATATCAGCTTGGGATGAGAAATCAGAACTGAGTTCGAATTCCAGTTGAATTTCATTGCATTTACTTGTGTGCAAATACTTTTGGGAAAGGTATTAATCTGTCACTTTCTCCAGCTATGGGTTAAATAGAAGGATGGGTTAGGTTCTATAGGCTGAGTTGGCAACTAGTTTACTGCAGAAAGTAATAGCAACCTACTGTGAGAAAATCTGCTCAGTCAATCATGTCTCTTGAGACATGATCACCAAAGTGTGTATCACATACGCCACTTAACTGGTTGATAGCCTGAAGTCTTTATGAAATTTATCATCTGCATAGATGTTTATTAATGATTTTCTGAGAATGTTTAGAATTTTTATAATGAAGACAAGAAAAAATATAATTTAGGATCTTTTCGAGCAAAAAAAAAAAAAAAAAAAAAGAAAGCTTTTTTTTTTTTTTTTTTTTTTTTTCTTTTGTCTTCAGATTTCCAACTTTAGAATTGAATGTGTGTTGTAGTGCAATGACTATCAGCTTGGAATGAGAAATCGAAGTACCAAGTTTGAATTCCAGTTGAATTTGTTGTATTCACTTATGAGCAAATACCCTTGGAAAAGGTTATAAATCCATCTCTTTCATCCAGCTATAGGTCAAATAACAGGACAGATTGAGTTATAGAGCCTTGGTTGGCAACCAGGCTACCACAGAAAGTAATCGTAACCAACTGCAGAAAAATCTTCTGCCTAGTCAGTCATGTCTCTTTTAAGATGTGATCGCTCAAATGTGTATCACATATGGCACTTAACTGACTGACTTTAAAATTATATATGTTAGCTTTTTGTGGGGTACTAAGTAATAAGAATTCATCAGTCTACTTTTATTGTTGCTGTGTAACTAAAGAAATAGGAAAAATTTAAGAAATAGAAAAGTTTCATTATGAATAAAAAAAAATTAGAATGCTAAATGTTTATATGATATTTAATCCTCTTATATAGCAGAAACACATACAAATCTCACAGATGAAAAAGAGACTTTTTTTTAAATCATATCACCCCAAGCAAGGCGGTAACGCCACTGATACGCAGGGAGCTACATAAGAGTGAAAAGATTGGAAAAGAGAAAGCCGGACTTGAGGAGACAGGTGATTCTACAGGAGGATACTGAGAATACTATGAGCAACAAAAGTAATAAAGTTTTAAAGAATATGTAAACAAAAAGGACACTCTTATTTAAAATCAAAATGCAGCAATTGAAATTTCTAGGGTACATAATGAAGAAAGAAAGCTTGGAGAATCTGACACACAGAGCAAGAGGGACTGAAGAAAGCAGTGAATATCCTATCTAACAAGTTTGTATAAATTGTTGGTAGAACATGGATTAAGAGGGATAACAAGTCAACCCTTACTCACTATAAAGAAGAGGAAGTTGTGGAGAGCTATTTTTGACTATATACTGAAGCAGCACAGCATATAGAAGTAGAAGCTTAAAATGTTTCTTTCTTGAATAATTAAAATTTCTATTATGACTAATCATATTTAAGGACAAAAGAAAAATTACAAAAAAACAAACTTTATGATGTTAATGGTGTTAATGTTAGCGATTTCCCTCCAAGGAAACATTTGGCATTCATTGACTGAGCAGCCAATACTGTTTTTTGCTGAATTTGAAAAAAAAAATTGTCTTCAAACACTTATTTTATTTTTTATAAGAAAAAACAGTTCCCTAAAGTCCAGTAGTGGTAATTGCTTTTTTTTAATTTATTTTGTATTATTATTATTATTATTATTTTGAGGACATCAGGAAAAAAAAAAGTTCAAACCCTTAAGTGTTACAGGAGGGGAGAATAAAAAAAAAATACATACACACACACACAAAATGTTCTTTATTATAATAGAGAGGTATATGTGTGTGTGTGTGTGTATATATATATATATATATATCAACATCTCTCTGCCCATAAACTATTCTCAGACAGACAGTATGGCTTCTGCTTTGTCAGTTTTTCATATTTCAGGCCCTCAATAAAACTGGCGAAACTTTAGCTGTTGCCCTGAATATCTCCAAAGCATTTGATTGGGCCTGGCATGCTGGACTTCTGCACAAGCTACAGGGCTATGATATCACTGGACACTTGCTTGGTTTGATCTGATCTTTCCTATCAAACCACATAATGAGGGTTTTCTTGAATGGTGATGTCTCCACATCCTACCACAAGAACATGGGTATCCCCCAGGGCTCTATCTTAGGCTGATGCTCTTTTTGATCTTCATAAATAATCTCCCTGATGCCATCAAATTCCAAGTAGGCATCAACACAGATGACACCACCATTTACTCCCACTTCAGTAAGAATTCTGGCAGGGTAGACAAAGATAATCTTGCTTCTGATCTTGAGAAGAACCTGCACTCTGTGGTAGACTGGGTTAAGAAATGGCTTGTAAATTTGAATGCTTCTAAAATAAGCAGTCCCTCTTACTCCTCATCAGGATGGACCAAGCAAGTCTCCTAGATGTAGAACAATTCTGTTGTTAAGACAAGCACTCAGTTGTGGAATAATCTAAGACCATAATAAATACCAGAAAGAAATACACTGTGCCTCCTTGGCCTTACCCTCTCTTCCGACCTCAAGTAGAACCATTACATTGAATCAATAGCTAAATCCACTGCTAGGAAGGTTGGGTCACTGTGTCAGGCCAAGAAAAGTCCATCTTGCACATATATGAATCAACCATCTGCCTGTGCATTGAATAGTCATATCCGGGTTCTTGATAGGCTCCAAAGCAGAATCTGTAATGTGATTAGTCCTCTCCTGGCAGCTTGACTCTAGCCACTTTGTTACTGACGAGATGTGGCTTCTCTCTGTCTTTTTTACAAATATTTTCATAGCTTCTGCTCTGGTGAGCTTAGCCCGCTGGCCTCCTCTCCTCCACAAGAATTTACTCGAGCAACCAGACTGGCAACAAGGTCCCAACCTTTTACAATTAAATCAACCAAATGCAGCCACCACTTTTACTCCATCAGCTTCTTTTCTCACACTTCCCACTTGTGGAACTCTCTTCTGTATACTTGCTTCCCTGATGGCTACAATCTCCAAAAGTTTAAATGCAATATCAATTGCCATTTCTTATTTACTTGACTCCACTGCTTCTCTCATTTTTTCCCTATCACCCCATGTATCTTGTTCTTTTCCTTTTTCACTCTACCTTTGCAACTGTCTTCACACCAGTATTCCCATCCTTTTCTTGCCCTTTTTCTGACACCTCCTGTAACCGATTCATCTTTCTCTTTGCTCTCCTCCTGTTTAAACTTTCACTCTTCTCTTATGTAGCCCTTTGTGTACCAGTGGCGGTACCGATTAAAAAGAAAAAAGATATATTCTTCACAACTTGATGATATAATTATAACAAAAAATAAAATAAGCCATTGTTAAAGAGTAAACTCATGGCAAGAGCTTTCATAACTGGTAGTAAAGTTTAATAACTGGTATCTAAGAGAATGAACTGAGCTGCCACTGCCTCACTACTGACACTGCCTCACTACTGACACTCTCTCCATGAGCATGACAGGAGGAAAATACACACACTTCATTATAATAGTGGATTTTTTCTTCAAGTTATGTTAGTGCAAGATGAGACTGAAAGCTGAACAATTTGAGTTGACATTTCAAGTGTTGGGTTAGTAATATTTGTAGGATGTGCGTTGTGGTGCAGTGGATATCGGCTGAGTTCGAATTCCAATTGATTCATTGCATTCACTTACGCGCAAATACCCTTGGGAAAGGTATTAATCTGGCTCTTCCTTCCAGTTATGGGTTAAATAACAGGACAGATTGGGTTCTATAGCTTTGGCTGGCAACCAGTCTACCGCAGAAAGCAATGGCAACCTACTGCAGGATAATCTTCTCTCTTTCGAGACACGATCGCCCAAGCGTGTATCACGTATGGCACTTAACTGACTGACTGACTCATCTGTGAGAAAATGGGTGGAGATTAAAAAATTATTTACAATAGGACTATACAATACAAGTCATTGGCTGGATCCATTTCCAAAAATTGATATTGGAAAGTGGGTTAAGCCAAGAACATTTTGCACTTTAAATCTGTGACCAGATAACTAAATTTCTTTATAATGTAATCACATTGTTTTGTCCACTCTGCAGCCTTCTTCAGGTGTATATAAGGGAAAGAGAAGTCTCGCTCCATTCTCCTGAACGAGTTGGGGATAGAAAATGTGTCAAGTGTATCAGTTCACCAACAACACAAAGGTGGTGTTCAATTATCTAAACAAAGCTTTGAATGTTAATGGCTTTCTAAATGTTATCAGCATTAAAATATTAATTATTATTCTTTTCATCATGGTCTGCTGGTATAATTTAAATGTTGACAGAATCAAAGAAGGTTTTAGTGTTCTTTATAATTATTGAATCATTATTTCAAAAGTACTTAAATGTTTGCTAGTATATATTTTGTACATTTTTGTCCTCACCTCTTTTAAATCTTCCCTTGATTTAATTTATTATTACTTGGTGGGCACAGTATACCCTTTATTTTCATGTAATTTGTCATATTTTTGTTGGCCATTTTTTGTTTTTTACTTATTAATTTTTTTTTTTTACTTTTTTATTGTTGTTTTTTTTTACTTTTTTCGTTTTTTTTTTACTTTTTTCGTTTTTTTTTTACTTTTTTCGTTTTTTTTTTTTACTTTTTTGTTGTTTTTTTTACTTTTTTCGTTTTTTTTTTTTACTTTTTTGTTGTTTTTTTTACTTTTTTGTTGTTTTTTTTACTTTTTTGTTTTTTTTACTTTTTTGTTGTTTTTTTTACTTTTTTGTTGTTTTTTTTACTTTTTTGTTGTTTTTTTTAACTTTTTTGTTGTTTTTTTTACTTTTTTGTTGTTTTTTTTACTTTTTCGTTGTTTTTTTTACTTTTTCGTTTTTTTTTTTTACTTTTTCGTTGTTTTTTTTTTACTTTTTCGTTGTTTTTTTTTTACTTTTTCTTGTTTTTTTTTGTTTTTTTTTTTACTTTTTCGTTTTTTTACTTTTTCGTTGTTGTTTTTTTTTACTTTTTCGTTGTTTTTTTTTTTTTTACTTTTTCGTTTTTTACTTTTTCGTTGTTTTTTTTTTGTACATTTATTTATGGCTGTTAGTTCCATTCGTTTTAGATAGTAGATTAATCCAGTGTTAAGAACTGCTGTTTGTTTTTTGACTATTTAATGATAGAAATTTCAAAGTAGAAAATAACTAGTGTATGACGTTCACACAACACCTATAGGAGTACACTAAAATGACACACCCAGAAACAGTGCTCAATATCACAAAGAGCATTTATATTATATCCATCATAATAATCTGACATATACATGATTAACCATGACTATTAGTTTCTTGCACACTAGTTCATGCAGTCATCAAGTGGTCAGTACTGGTGATATAGGTTTTTTGTGTGTTAATATATTCTGCTGTACCGGGTGGTGGGGGAACTTTAGTGACTCAGTTTTGTTAAGTGCTGTTTTTTGTGTTATTCTTTTGCTGAAATTTAATTAGTCCACTTCCACTGTGCATTTGTTATGACACTTTTGTTTTCTGATGTTTTGAGAATTTTTTTTATTTTTATTTTTTTATTTTGAATCCATAAAAACACATTTACACTAAAAATACATCCCTTTAAATATTATCTTCTGGGGATACTCATATTTGAGTAAGTGCTTCATTTATTTATTAAACAGTTTATTTATTTTCATCTACCCACCTGATTGTTCAAGAAATCATATTAAAGAAAAATACGCGCTCTTCAGCAGGATTTGAGTCAGTGTCCCTCTTGGCAAAGGGAAGTCATCATTAGATCTGACATGCTTCAACCAACTTGGCCATGAAGCAGCTTTGCCAATCAAGCAAAGTATGAAACTTAGATTCTATTGAAATTCTTCTATTAAACTCTTTGAAATTTTCATATCTGCTCCATGATATATCCAAATGTAAATGCTGTGGCCTGGTTAGGGGCCAGAAATAAAGACACAAAACAAAATAGTTACACAAATATATTCACAAAGAACAGTAGTACAAACAGATACAACATGAGAAAAATACCAGTATGATTGTATATGTACAACTGTTAGATCTGTCTGTAAATAGACATCTCTCTGTTCTGCTTTCTACATATACTTTGAAAGAGTTCATTGTCAGTATGGGTAATTCACCATAAGAGTAAATAAAGTAATTTTCTAAGGTAATAGATTTTTATCACTTGTATGGTATTTTTGGTGGATACTCATATTTGAGTAGATGCTTCATTTATTAAACAGCATATTTATTTTCATCTATTTGAGAAACCTTAAGGTTCCGAGATTATCTTCAGGGGTGTGAGTTATGGTAACAAATGTAAATGTTGAAGCAGGAAAAAATTGTACAGCAATTTTTAGTTTTTTGGTTACATTTCTTACCCTAACTCACACCCCTGAAGATGATCTTGGAAAGAGGTTGAAAGTACTTACGTACCTTAAGAAATAAATGAAAATAACATGTCAACATTACAGCTCATTTCTGACATCTTTTAATTGCAATACATGAAAGATTATCTAAGTATGAATAGATTTTATTAAAAATAAGCAAAGTGTTTGCAATTTATTTCATCTGACATGTTTAAAAGAAAATTTGCTGCCTAAATACACAAATTTTGTATATATATATGTGTGTGTGTGTA
This sequence comes from Ascarosepion bandense, assembly GCA_037127315.1. Taxonomy (NCBI): domain Eukaryota; kingdom Metazoa; phylum Mollusca; class Cephalopoda; order Sepiida; family Sepiidae; genus Ascarosepion; species Ascarosepion bandense. The sequence goes on along the minus strand of JBBBDQ010000240.1, from coordinate 1,636,429 downwards.
TATATATATATATATATATATACACACACACACACAAGGAGCAATGGGTAAATTCTCACTATTTTATATTTTTAAGTTTGTGCATGCATGTTTGTTTTTGATTTTGTTGACTGCACAGTATAGTAGGGTCAGTTGGGCACTATCTGTAAGAAAAAGAGCATCATGATGCAATTCATTCTACCAAAAATTTGTAAATGGCATGTTGTACTGCTTGGTATTTGTGACGGAAGCTCCAATATGAACTTTTCAGAGTTTTTATGTGTCCATATGAAGACTGTGCTGAGTATTTGGAAAAAGTTGGGTACCGCAGCTCAGAAAACACACTCTGATCATTCTGATAACAAATAACTCCTGAATTTGTTGGTGAGGGCGTCATACTCAATAGAATAACCTACAACAATTACCTTGAGGTGGTAGTGCTCACCTGGGTCAAGAGTGTGTGTCTGCTGGAAAACTCTACACTGTGCTACACAAGCAGGAGAACTTGGTCATCGCTGTTAGACAATTTCTGAGACCACATCACCCTTTGCATCTGACCATCTAACTCCCCAGTCAGTAACTCCCTATGATGATTGTTTGAGTGAGAGACCAACAAAAACTTTTGTAATGCTAAAAATGAACTGAAGGCAAGGATTATGGCAGCATTCATCAACTTAAATAAGGAGACTGTCCAGATGATTTGCAGGAAATTCCAAAGTCAGCTGAAGGCCATGGTTAAAGTCAATGGCGATTATATTGAATCAATTTTCTCTTTGCTATTTCAAGATATTTTTGTATAATTTTGTAAATATATATGTTAAAATGAGATGTTGGTGTTGTTTTCATTTTTGTGTAATTTAGAGAGCAATTTAACCATCATATTACATCTATGCTCTGGTACAAGAGTTCTATGTACCAAATATTGTTAAGGATTTTCATAGAATTAAGCTCCTTTACCAAGGCCTTTGTGCTGCCGAGAACTTTCTATGATACCCTTATAAATTTTTTTTTTTTGTGGGGGAGGTATTTTTTTATTTTAAAATCATTTCACCCCAAGAAAGGCAATAAAGCCAGTTAAGTGTAAGGGGTTACTGAGTGTTATAGAGTATGAGAATTATACTATTAAAGAGTGAGTACAATGAAATAATGCGGATGTACATTGTGGTACAGTGAATGTTGGCTTGGAATGAGTTCAAATTCTGGTGGAACTCCTTGCATTCACTTATGTGCAAATACCATTGGGAAAAGTATTAATCTGTTGATTCTCCCTCCTGCTGTGGGTTAAATAGCAGAAGAGATTGGGTTCTGTAGCCTTGGTTGGCAACCAGTCTACTGCAGATAGTAATGGCAACCTACTATAGGAAAATCTGCTCAGTCGCTCATTTCTCTTTCGAGACATGATCGTCCAAACTTAATTAACCAACAATAAAAGAACAAGAATTAAAAAGACAGAAGATAGCAATTGACTGGGCAGCAAGAAGCTAGAAGAGTGTTCCACGGACGAGAAGTGTGATAGAAGAAACTACTAGCATATAAATTAAGGAAGCTATTAAAAAAAAACTTAGGAAAAATAAAACATCACTTGACATTGATGCAGAACTTTTTCAAAGCTTTATTTCTCTCTGAATTCAATAACAAGTTTCTCTATTTTCTGAAAGAAGTCTGGAATCAAAACGTGGGGTTTATCACACATTAATGCACTATGGAAACAAAAAAATGCAGTACTCAAGAGCCACACATATACAAAGGTATCTCAATTGGATTCAATCCTGGCTATGACAGCAAGGCCTCTGAGTGGGAGATTGTGAGGAGCATGGAACTATCTCTTAATTGCTGTTGTCCCTAGGTACACCCTGACCTGAAGTGCTAGCACCTGTTAGGGTCCCAGCTAAGGATAAATAGTTAACCCCCAAACTGGAGTCAAAACATTATGAACATATAAAAATAGTCTTTTATAGAAAAATATACATTTTTAAAGGAAAAAATGATTACCAGTAATACATTTTTTAATAAAAAAACTAGAAGACATCTTCAATTTTCTAAAATAAACAAATTTTTTTTTTTTAATTTTCATCGAAATCTGACTAAATCAACCTTCTTACAATATCCGAACATAAAAAAAAGATAACTTAAAATCCTACCTTTTCTGCCTTAAATATCCCACAGTTTGATATGTCATTAAACAAAACTCAAACTCTGTTGGATTCATTATAGTGAATGTATTGATTGACATTATACTCTCATCGTTTTATGAAAGTCAACACCTTACAATTTAGCTTGGTTTTCATTCTTGTAAGTGGTGTAATGATGGCATATATATCATAAAATCTGCAGGAATTAATTCTTTTTTAATGTATTCTTCTACATGTGCTGTGTTTCTTCAGAACATAGGTGATTATGGACTTCCACTTAGCTCTGTCTCTTATTGCTCTCAAAATTCTTACTCTCGGTATCTATCCCAAACTCTGCTCTGCCATTTATTTGCTCAGGCCTATCAAGTACGTCTTGCACTCATTTCCCTTGTCTCTCTTTCTCTCTCTTATGAGTATTAAATTCTCCAGGCCCTCTTTCCTCATTACATGTTCCAGAAGCCTCATCTATCTCTTCCTTATGTTAATTATGAGTTTCTCCTCATTTCCATCCTCACCAACAACTCGTCATTAGTCTCGTGCTCAGTCCATGGTATCCTCAGTGACCTTCTGTAAAACCATATTTCTGCTGCCCCAAGCCTCTCCTTTGAGAAGATCTTCAACATTCACTGCCATACAGAAAGGCAGACATCACATAGCAATCCACCACTTTCTTTATAGTTTCCAATGAGATTTTCTGTCTTTCAGTGCTCTAGTTAGCTTTTGAAATGCATCCTTGTTCATGCCAATGCATCTTTGATCTCCATGTTGCACTTTCCATCCTCTGTCCAACACTTCCCAGGTATTTAAATTTCTTTACTTGTTTTATTTTAGTTTCCCTGACCTGTAATTGGCATTTTGGTGGGGTCTTTTTGGTGATGACTATGCATTCAGTTTTCTTGAAGTTTATGCTAAGTCCTTTCTTCTTGCTTTGTCTTGCTTCTGTAGGAGGTCTTTTCTGTGTTTGCTATCAGCCTTTTGTCATTTGCATATCTTACATTGTTGAGATTGTGCCCACCAATGACAAATCCTGGGTTTTATTTCGCTCAGAATGGTTTTGCTGTATAAGTTGAATGGATCAGGTGAGAAAACACATCCTTGTCTTAATTACTTTCTATTTCTGTATATCTTCTGAATTCACTTCCTATCCACATGCAAGCGGTTTGCTGCCAATATATATTATTATTATCCTAACGTTTTTTTTCAAAAATGTCGAGGTTGTTGAGCATCTCTATTAAGTCTGTAGTGTACTTGTTCAAATGCCTTTGTGTAGTCTATGAAGCACAGATAGAGGTCATTCTGCATTTCTATTGCTCTTTCAGATTGCATTTTGTGCATGAATATCACATTTCTTGTTCTGGTATCTTTAACAAAGCCACACTGTTCTTGTCTTATCTCTTGGCCAATTCTGCTGCGTGCTCTATTCATTAGAATCCGGATGATGAGTTTTGTTATGTGGCTCATTAAGCTGATTGTTCAGTGAAGCTTACATTCTTTTTCACCTGGCTTTTTAGGTAGTGCTATGAAAATTGATCTACTTAGGTCCTCCAGTATATTGACACTGTTGTTATTATTTCTGTGAGCTTGTCTATGTTAAAGTCTTCCAAGGGCATCAGTCCCATCAGGTTCTGCTGCTTTATTTCTGTTGAATTTGGCCATTGCTGATTCCCCTTCAGCTTTTAATATTTCTGGTCCATCCGTATTTTTATGTATTGTTGGTTGCTCTCTCTTGTCATGGAAGAGATCACCAATATACTCATCCCATCTCTGAAGTATTTTTTCTTTTTCTAATATGAGTATAATATTTTTTGCTTTTATGCA